>JAKCPI010027513.1:0-11348 GCA_023213315.1 Euborellia annulipes
AGAGGTAAAAATATAGACGACATCACCACCAAAACCATTTACTGCATTGATAAATTGGTGGCGTTTGCAACTCGAAATATTGCAAAAAAATAATAGTCATATGTATATAAGGGGATCAACAGGCGTTGGTCTCTTCTATCCATCAAAAATGAGGATTTTTTTGTCTTAATTTTAGTAAGAGGAGAATGGCAGCGTAAAGATTTCAATGAGATATTGAAAAGCTAATAAAAATTTAAATATTAGTTAATTGCTCTCATATTTGATTATAGTTTTTCTTTCAATTCTGTTTGTCTCCCTCTCGAGATAGATCAGTGAGTTGGAATTTTTAAGAGACTCCTAAGAATCCGTAAATTCTTATTTGACTAATATCAAAATGTTATTTATTTTGAGGGAGTTATTTTGATATTATATTTTTTATCAAAGTTATAAATAATTTTTTTTTTCACTGGATGGGTTAAATTTCCACCCGCTTTATATGAATCTCTTCCTTCGGAAGAAGGAAATCCTGTAACTCTGAGGTAAAGAATGAGAGGGTTTCTATCTCAAGGTAAGCTATTTAGTTAAAATGTTTTTTTTTCTTAATTCTTCCGGAGGGTGAAAAATAAAAACAGAATTATTTAACAAAAAATTGTACTACCTATTAATAAGAAATGAATCAATTTTGCTTTAGACGAATCCAAGTATTTGGTGAAATAAGATATTATCAGTAGGCTATATTAAATTTGAAAATAATTAACACTAAATGTAATTGTTGAAATGAAAAAAGATATTTTATAAACAGGACGCTTTTGGATTTTTTCCATATCCCCATTTGAAGAATATAAAAATGACTTTGTTTTTTAACTTTTAAGTTGTTGTATAGAAGAGAGTTGAAAATCTAAGTTTCTGACACTTCAGTGTATAAAAGAACGACCAGATTATAATAATGAAATATTTAAATTATAAACATCAAATGAAGGATAGTAAAATTATAAAATACGTTTTTGAACCGAGTTCATTAATTATCGGGCCACTGAAGGGCTGGCTATAAGGACATCATCAATCGATCTTTATTTATTGAGAGGAAATAATAATCATCTCAACCCAAATGATTTAATACAAATAAATTATTTTAGTATAAAGAAGTCATTTTTTCATTCACTTTAAAGAACGTTTTTGTTTTTTTACATTCCAAAATAGCAACAGTGCTGAAATGTGTGGGGGAAAAAAAAAAAAAATTAATTAATAAATGAAATAAATAAAAAATCGCCCCCTTCTCTGGTTGATATTTAATCAACGCTCATAATAATAATTAAATAGAGTGGTTTTTGTTAAATTAATGAAAATACCCGATTAATATAGGGCTTTGATTCAATTTATAACGATTTAGTATATTATTTTAAAAAAAAAAGACTAAATGTTAATGATGAAATCTGTAAAAGTTATTCTGTGTAATTTGAAATTACATAAATTTGTTGTCAACATATTAAAAATCAACATCATCAACGACCAAAACCACAATCATTAATGATTATAATATGAAAATTAAAGGAGAGAATTTCAAGCGACAATCAATATTTGGATTAAATTCTATTATTAATAATATTATATTTTATATAAAATCGAGAAAATAAAAAAATTCGGTACTTGATAGGATCTTTTTCGGCATTAGTTGTCATTAGACATTTTCAAATTAATTGATTGCCAGCTCAGAGGTAAAGTTTTAATTGTGCTAGGGGTCAGAAGAGGGGTTCGTTTCTCGACCGAAGAGAAAAAAAAATCTAGGCCTATTTCAAATGAATTTGCTACTAATCAATTGAAATAAATGTTTAAATGTCCGAAAATTTTTAAAAATGATAGCCAATATAATTAGAATAAAGAACGGAAAGTAACCTCCGTTAGAACAAGAAGGGAAATTTCTACCTCTCTGCTAAGGACCAGGGTGAATTCAAATAAATCATTTATAGGTCTATGAAATTTTGAGAGATTATCAAATTAATATTTTACACAACTTGACGCATTGTTTAGAACACATTTCACCTAGATTTTATTTATTTATTCTGGCACTTACATCGGAGGGTCTGCGTGAATATACAATTAACAAAACAATTAAATATTAACGAAGAATGAGGTTAAAACATTTTTACGTTTGTTCTAGCTTTTATCGAGATTTTCAAGTTGTTCTTGGTAAATAAATAGGCTACTTAAATATAAAAATATTTTAATTAAATCAGCTATTTATTCATCAAAAGACGAATGTCTCATTTTTGTAGAAATTAATTGCAAATTAGAATTTATAAGAAAAAAACAAATAGCATCATCTTTAAAAAAAAAAATCAATGTTAATAATAGCCCCGTACAATTTGACCGGTCATACACCTAACACTCGAAAAGGAAGAATGAGTAGGAGGTGCAGGCAGCTGAGGTATGCATGTCTGGTCAGGAAAATATTAGCAAAAAAAGCCTCTCTATTATTTAGAGAAATTTAACTGAATCAAATGATATGAATAATAAAAGGAGTGGAGCCATTAAATGGAAATTCTTTGAAAGTAACGAGGAAATAATAATAAAGGATATTTTATCTCTAACAATTCTTGAAAAACTTAAAAAACAGTTAAAAAGTCCATATTTTAGAGGGTATTTTATGAAAAATTCTCTAGTAATTTTTTAATAAGACTTACACTCGTATAATAAAATAGGATGGCAGCCAGGAATAAACAAAAAAAAAATTTATTCCCATTTCACTTTAATCCAATATTATGAATGGGAATTTGTATTTTTGTTAATGATACTCATCTCATGCTGTTTATGAGAGAAACAGGAATGGAAAGGGCGGAGGGGAGAAAAAAGGACAAGTAAGCCTCATCTTGCAATGCACTCTTGCTAATGGCTGAGGAAGGAGCTCAACATCCCACTCTCTCTCTCTGACATGAGAGCATTGGATCGGACAAGAGCCTCCTTCAATTGGCTTCCAAAAAAGACACGAGAAGCCCTTCGAATCTCCCTACCTGAAGAAAAAAAAAGGCACGAGAGCCCAGACATTCCCCCACTCATTTCAGAAACGAAAAAAAAAAAAGGATTAGGAATTAATTAAAATAGTTTTTGTTCTAGCGCATAAAACATCTACCAATATCAAAAAAAAGTTTCAGTATAAATTATCTAAATTAAAGAAATCACATGATCTAATCTTAAAATTTATTGATGATTGGGAAACCTGGCGCTTACAGATGAATGAAAATAAAAATTCTGGAATACTTTTCAAAATTTAAACCCCTCTACACCACCCTTTTTTGGGTTAACCCCCCTCACATTGGTTAAAAAATTCTCGTTATAAAGGGTTTTTTATGGTGGGTGTTGAAAGGATGGAATTAATTTGATGAATATTCTTAAAATTTATTATTTTTCAAAAGATAAGTGAAAAGATGAGCTGTTATAAATAGGTCTCGGATCGATATATACTAAAAAACCACAAAATATTCATTTAAAAAAGCCGAAATATGCACAAAAATATGCATTTTAAAAGTAAATATGCATTTAAAATGAGCATTTTAAACAGTAGCGTACAGGTGGGGGCGAAGGGGGAGCTCGCCCCCCCCCCACCCCAGGCGCATCAAGCTCTTGGCTTTTAAAAGAAATTTAATACAGTAGAGTCTTGCTAATCCTGACTTCGATACTCCGGCATACCGGCTAATCCGGTGTGTTGAAAAGCCACTTCTTCGGGATAATGCAGCAAAAAAAGGATAATTTAAGAAAACAAAGTGTCTTTTCAGATTTGTATGAATAAATTTTGTATTATAAGCTTATTAAATGTTTCGGGTAATCCGGCATTTTGAGAATCCGGCATAGGGCCGGTCCCGTTTAGGTCGGATTAGCAAGATAACTAGCCTACTGTATTTATTTTTTTATTAATATAATAATTTTCATGAAAAATATTATTTTCATTTAAATATATATAGAGATTATTTCCTTAAATTTTCTCGATATGTTTGACAATTAGAGAGGGTGGCGGTGGGAGGACAAAAAAAAGGTTTGAAACCTCTGGCCTATTCTCTCTAAAATTTTCTTAAATAATTTTTCTGATTTGTCAACAAACGATGAATAAAAATCATACAAATATGCAAAATATGCACTTAAACTCCAAAATATGCATTTAAATACAAAATAAGATTTCTCTGGGTGGGTCCTGATACCCAAAAACTACCAGATAAAAAAAAATTGAAGGATAGCGATTAAGAAAAAAAAACATGCATTATATGCAAAATCCGAGGCCTAGTTATAAAAATGTTGAATTTTACCTTACAGAATGAAAGACAATTTTCAAAAACGCTGCTTACCTGAAACAAAAAGAGAAATAAATTAGTTTTTTATTCATATCTATTTTTTGATAAATCGAATGCAATTGATTATAGGTTTGTTGTTAGCCATCTGTTGTTTGTTAATCGGTGGTATTACTGAGATGGAGAAAGATGTTAAATGCATGCATGCATGCATGCGTGCAATATGTGCGTGTCCATGTTACAGTTGCAATTCGATCAGTGTCAAATCCAAATGTCTACTAAACTAACAAGGTAACAATGTATAGAAACAGATGGACAGGCAGATGGATCTCTTCTTGGTTCGAATAAATCACAGGGTTCCTTCTATAAACTAAAATAAGAGGGAGAGATATTATTGTTGTTGTAAACAGTTTCGATTTCAAACTAATTATAACCTTTGTTTCTAAATAACAAGAGAGAGATAGCGAATCAAATCTTAGAAACTTTTGTTTTAAATCAATTTTTCTTTTTTTTTTTCAAGAATAAACCTATCAAGTTTTAAAACAATTATTAACTTCCAAGTTAGTTTATTTTGAAATATTTGATATGTGGGCTGAAAATTTTATATTGTATTAAGGAGGAAATAAAAAAAATTAAGAATTAAATTTGTTTAAGCCTCCAAGTAAGTTAAACCGTGAAAAGATGCCAAATAAAGAAAATGAAATTTCATTTTTTTTTTTATAAAAAGCATAAGTTGTGATAATATTATAAGTTTTTCGCTTTTTTTTTTTGAGAATTTAGCAGGCATATAAATAAATTCAACAGATGATTCAAGAATCATACAAAACCTTACAAAAAAATTACAATTCCACAAAACTATCAAAAATGGTATAGTCGGGGCACAAAGTGTCTGATGTGTTCGAGAGTTCAGCCTTGGGCTTAGGCAACCAAAATGCTTAGTCGTCGGAAGTGTTGTATTAAAAATAACTTTTTTCCTTAAGTTGCATTAACAAAAGATGAAACCGCCAGCGGGGGCGGATTACTGCAATTTTGTGGGGGGGGGGGTTTTTTTTTTTTATTTAAGGACTTTGACGGCATCTATGGCTATTTAGTCCCCTTTTTTTTTTATTTTTATTGATTGTAATCAAATTTAATTGAAATAAAAGAGAGAAAATCACAATTTCTATATATTTATATTTTTTATATCTCTCTCTTTTTTTTTCCCCCCCCCCCCCCCCCTGTCGCCAGAGGAAAAAAAAAAAAATTTTTTTTTTGACTTCACCCTATTTAATAATATAAAAAAGAGAGAAAAAAAAAATAAAAATAAATATAAATATATATATATATATATAAAGCGCTAGCCACTGACTTCCGTTTTATGTGCCTGTTTACCCCTGACTGATTGGTTGATTTTTCTCTCACTGATTGGCGAGAGACATAGGAAGTGGAGTGAGTGGGGGAAATTTAAAACTTTAAGTCAGAGAGGGAAATTTAAAATTTTTAAACAGTGATCAAGTATAAATTTGATGCAATTGCAGTCAAAGGCAGCCTCCTTGCGAGCGGGAAAGCCCACCAAAGGCGGGACTTGCCACTTGTAACTTAATAAATTAGGACACGTTATACTTTCTCTTATCTATTATGATCTTGTCAAAAATTCGATGTCGATATATTGATGGGAATACACGTTTCGAGAGTCTCTAAGCGCAAAATGGTCTGTCTGTTTTTGTGTTTTATATTCTCAAAATTCACTCTGACAATTTTGATGAAAATTTAAAAATCTATTATTTTTTAGACGCTTTTTAAAATATATATATCGCCTTCTGAGAATCATAGTGACGAAAAGTCCAAAAATTCAATTTTTGAGTTAAGCCTAGCAAATGTTGCTAAAACGTATTCTATTTTGAGTGTCAAATTGGCGAAAATATATTTCCATTCTTTGTTATTGATTCTAGCCTATTCATTTGTTGCCCGGTTATTTAAATGTATTTGTTTATAAAACTTTCAAACGCCTGATTGTTGAATTTCGGCCTTTCGCCACTATGATTCTCACCAGGCAATATAGCTATTATTTTAAAAATGTTGGTTTGATACACTAAGCTCTTGGCTCCAGTCTCGAGCACAGCAGGCACTTATGGCGCCGACTATTTAAACAAATTATCACTAAATTCATAAACTTTGTTTATAAATATCTGTATAAACAGAAATTTTGCTAGCTAGTAGGGTCACAAGTCTTAATAATCAACTGTTTTAATTAAGGATGTTATTTTAATACAATAAATTAATTACGGTATAATACATTATGACTTGGTTTAGTATATCGGGGTAAAGGGCGACCATTTCGTGAATGAGGGTGGGGTTTGAGGATCTCGCCACTGTTTTGCACAATTAAAATCGATTTTACAGCCATCGTAAAAGTGGCGCCTAAAGCTGTCGCTATTTCTCTTGAGAAAGAGAGAAAGAGATCCTTTTTTGTATTATTATTATTATTCAAAATTTTTATTTACTTTTGTTTTCACTATTAGAATTGAATGATTCGATTTGAGAAATTCAATTCAGTGAGTAAGTAAAAAAAAAAAAAAAATTGGAAAAGAAAATTAATTTAAATACTACAGAAAAGAAGAAAAGAAACATTTAGAAAATAAAAATAATAAATAAATGTCAAAGAAATAATCAATGGAGAGTAAGAAAGAGAAGAGAGAGAAAGAGATTTGATTGATTTCGTCATTTCATTTTGAGAGAGAAAACAATAGCGTTGATGATTAAAGTTCTCAAAGAGAAATGGACCATTTGGGACAATTAAGATTTAACACTCGCGAATTTCTTTAATTGTTAAAACGATTAACGGGAAAGCGTTCTTTTTCTTTTTTTTCCCTAATGACCTTCTTGCCAATGAAGAGGAAAAAAGTATTTTTTTTAACTGGATTTATTAAAAAAGTAAAGGATACCGGGGGCGTATTCATGTTACGTCCTAGGGGGTACCTAACTTAAATATAAATTTTCAACCTCCTAAATTGTCGCATGAGACGGGATGCGAACTCGCGACCCTTGGGACAGAAGGCCAGGACCCTAACCCCTTCACCAGGCCCGAGGGCTTTAGCCATTTTTTCGTATCTGTATCGCACACGTTTTCAGAATTGATCAAATTTTACAATTTTGAAAAATAAATAAATATTTAATTTTATTATAAAATCATAATATACAGTATTTACATAAAACCTGTAAAATTTGACAACTCTATCACCACAGAGGTAAGCTCTGGGCTTATAGGGAAATGTCGGCGACAGAAAATAAATTTGTTTATATATTTACTCATAACTGCAAACTCAAAAAAATAATTTTAGCCAAAATACCAGAAATAAATCGTCACTTGGTGAACATTTTTTATCTTTTTAGATGAAATTTCTTCTAAAAATAACAAAGTAAGTATCCGAAGAAGTGGCTTTTCATCATGCCGGATTAGCCGATATGCAAGACTCTACTGTATTATTATTATACCAAATAAATGGAAAAAATAATAAATTAAAACCTTTGAAAAATATTACAGTCTTCGCTTCACCAATATGTCAACCCTGGAAAAATTTAAAATTTGTTACTAATACCGTATTGCGGGATTTAAAATTGCAGCGTGAAGAAAAAGCAAAATTAACAGGTGCATAAAAGATTGGCTAGATTAAATTATCAGTCTTAGCTCGGGTAACTCGTGATCCCTACCCACGCACACTCCTGATCGGAACCCTTGAGGGTAACAAGTGTATAAAGAATCTTCAGTAAATAGATCTCTTGGGAATTTAAAAATAAAGATAAATATAATTCAAAATCGCCAAGAGCTGAAGGTTCATTCACCTCGCTTGCGTGGTGAGATGATAGTATGAATCGTCTAAATAAGAATATATAGTTTCAAGTTTCGTTAAGAAAAAATATGAACCAGTTTGGTGGAGACGACACTTCTCTCTCCTCCATCCTCTTCACTTTTAGAAGAGAGAGAGAGAGGAGGTCAAAGATTTGATGTTTATGAGGAGGTGACTCTCAGGACTTCCTCTCTTCACGAATGAGTGCTTCCTTAGTTCATTTACGGTTCATTTAGATTTTAACTGGACCGGCTCCTCTTTATCATAGGCCTGCATAGATCAAATAAATACATTTTGAAAATAGATTTTTTAATAATAGACCACCTAAATATTCATTTTTAATTTTCTTTTTTTTAATCAGAATTTGATGTTATTTTATATTATAGGAAAAATCGGGTGTGACTGATTTGTCATTAATTTAGTATCAGCCAGTGCATTAGAATTCAAGATGTAAAATTTATAAACATAGGAAAATAATTATATTTTGTTATCATAACAACCATTTCTCCTAACTTTCCTATGAAGTACAAGTGTGCTTCATGCAGTTTCAAGAGCAAAAGGGGAATATGGATTTTAAAAAACATCTAAAAAATGATTTATGAAATTTGAAACAAACTCGTTAGGACAAATTTTGAAAAATTCGAAAAAAAAAAAAAAAAAAAAAACTGAAAAAGTATCATACAACAATAAAGTAATATATTTAATACAGTGTTTCCCAACCTTTTGAAGTCCAGCACCCCAAAGGTGCTTTGGAAATAACATTAAACACTAGGGGTACTCTTCCATTTTTTTTTCCTAGCAAAACGAAATTTTTTCCTTTTTTTCGGGGAAGGTAATGGGGGTGGTTTGGCGTAAAAAGGGTCGGGGTCTGTTGTGGTCTGTCTGGAAAAATCTCAAACGAAAGGTGGAGGTTGTTAGTGGATGGGGGGAGTTTTCAACAAAATGAAAGAAATAGTTTTTTTTTTTGTTTTCTAAAATGTAAGATTTTTTTAAATTCAAAAATCAATAATTTTTTGGTGCTCTTTCAAATTATATTCTCATTTTGGGAAATCTCTGAAGTCTGCTCAAGAAAAGATAGGAGAAAGGGAACAAAATATAAAATTTTGATATAAATTATCTTGAAATAGAGTCGGAAAAATAATGTAAAAAATCTGGGAATCGAGAAGAGAGAAAGTTGGGATTTTTAGGGAAACGAAAGTTTTGCCGATATTTTCTGCCCTGCCACAAATTTTTCCTTTGTTTTTTCTAAATATCTCGCGGCACCCCTTACGCATTCTCGCGGCACCCTTGGGTGCCGCGGTACACCGGTTGGTAACCACTGATCTAATCTTATACGTAGATGTAAGATCGTTTTTAAGTTGTAGAAATTCTTTCACAATTCTATCATAGATAGCCAATTAGAGAACCACACAGCAATTATTCCATTATTAAACAATATAATGAAAATTCATTATTTCATTAAACGTTATTCAAAAAAATAAACAATTTTTAATTTCATTCCCTCTTCAACTTCTTTAACCTTTTCTCAATCCAATTTTCAGGATTTTTTTTTTGTTATAAAAATAATAATAAAATGTCTACGCAAGGCTTAATGAAAAGACCCTATTATATTATTCAAACACAATGGATGCTGAGTGATAACAAAGTGTTGAATAGAAAATCTCTTTTTCTTTTAATTTATGAAATAAGATGCCAACAAAAGAGTATGTTTGGTAGCAAAGTAAACGTTTAACCAGATGCTTTTAAAATTATAAATCACAAAAAATTAAATAATTAATTTTACATAACAAAAAAAATCAGGTGTGACTGACCGCACAGTTCAGTACAGTACATTCTTTTGCCTTCGTAATCGAAAGTTGAGTTTTGTGCTTGTCACACAAGATTTTTTTGTTGATATTGGGCAATAAAAAATAACTGATATATGAATTATAATCAAAATCGTTAAAAGGAATTTCGAGAAAATCGAAATAAACTAAAAAAAGTACATCTATAAAGAATAAGTACTTTTTGACCAATTTTATTTAAAAGATAATTTTCGTGTCTCGTGTGGGGTACCTACCCTAATTATCAAATTTCAACCTACTTCTCTTTTCTTTCTTGCTTTAAATTGAGAACAGAGTATATTTTGAGGGCCAACTTTTTTGGACCCAAGACACTCAAAAAGTGTACTTCCTTCAAAAAATTCTAAAAAAGTTTAGAATTTCCAAAAATTTATAGGTCTATTTAAAAATAGTTTTTCTAAATTTAATTTAAAAATTGATAAAGAATTAAATAAAAAGGGAAAACATTTTTTACAGAATCAATCATCCGATTCTGGGTCAATAATAAAAAACACAATTGTGAAGCTTATGTATCTCTAGTATACTTATTAAATACTTAAGTACATACAAACTAGTAAAATAAAAAATATTTCACTTGCAATGATTTATTATCAAGTTAAAATTTATATTTAAAACACATGTTTGTAATTTGTATTTTCGTATATTTTTTTGTTTTGTTTTAAATAATTAGACTTTTATATTCCCGGCTTTTCCCTAGATGACTCTCAGACGACAGTTGAATAATAAATAAATAAATAAATAAATTTAAATTAAAACGCTTTTACTTTTTTCCCATTTGGGGCATTGAAATACTGTATAAATGAATAAAAAAAAAAAAAAACTCTCGTTCTGGTATCCATTATCTCAGAGTATAACTCTAAATAATCTTTACGCTTATAAATACAAATAAAAATGGAGTTATTTTTTTATTCCCTTTTTTGTTACAAAAATATCGTAATGAGCATCTTGATTTAAAAAAATCTGGTGTGATTGTTGCATAGCACATAATTTTCTCTTACCTTCGGTAATTGAAAGTTGTGTTCTGTGCTTGTCACACCAGATTTTTTATATCGATCTAAATAAAAGTTGAATTCGATTTAGAAAACAAAATACTATAAATAAATACAATTTTTAGTCGATTGTTCCTCAAGATAACCTATCCATGATTCATCACTGTTTGTGTTACTTAACAAAAGCGATGTAATCTGCTTTAAACACTCATATAATATCAGAAAGAAACTTTTAAAAGAGATTAAAATTAAATAAAGTGAATATAAGAGTATATATCTTCTTTAATTAATGTACTAGTATTTTAAATATTTGTCCCTTCCTATAAAAAGCAGCAATCTATATAAATTAATTATTATATTCAAGAAAAAAAAATTTACTATTTAAAATAAATTTTTATATTATATCCATTAGTGCGGGTCTGTAACACCAGATTT
>JAKCPI010027514.1:0-28053 GCA_023213315.1 Euborellia annulipes
AAATTAAAATTAACAATTTTTACCAAAATAATTAATTTTAAAATATACAAGAAATTTGTTAGGTTGGCAACAAATTGAACTTTCTCATATATATTCATAAACAGTTTATGAAACAGAGTTCCTATACTTATTATTAGGAGAATTTTTAATTATAGACCACATTTTTGTATTAAATATTTATAAAATACTGTACAACGTTTCAACTGCTTATTCTGCGGCCGTTATCAAGCACGTACACTTGCTCCGACTCAAGTGAACAACTGTCATATCCGTTACTTGCCTTTTTATATACAGCGACGTCAGCGCCATCTGTAGGCATTCCTGTGAAGTTAGATTCAAAGTTTTCACGCCATTTAAATCTAACTTCACAGGAATGCCTACAGATGGCGCTGACGTCGCGATATAAAAGGCAAGTAACGGACCTGACAGTCAGTTCACTTGAGTCGGACCAAGTGTACAGTGCTTGATAACGGCCGCAGAATAAGCAGTTGAAACGTTGTACAGTATTTATATATTTTTAATAAATATTTAATACAAAAATATGGTCTATAATTAAAAATTCTCCTAAGAATAATATTTCAAACCACAAAAGCTTTAATAAACACATTCGTGATAAATATAACCTTCCTGTACTTGTATAGAAAGTTTTCTTGAAAATTTTTAACAGTGTATTGCATAAAATTTCATTTTAGAAGAAAATAATTACAAGGTCGGTCAAAAGATGGCTCCACTAGTTTAATCACTTTTTTAATCAAATGTTTTTTAATTATAACAATTTCTTTTATAGGATTTATTAACTATTTATAACAAACTAACTGGACACATTAGAGTATAGCTTACAATATTATAATTTCATTTTTCAACCAAATCCAATAGTAAATTTTTTATTTTAATTCAAATATGAAATAACAAAAATGAGAGAAATTTTTTTTTTACCACTACATATAAGATCCCAAGGGAAATTTCTAAAATATAAGTAATATTATCGAATAAGAAGGCACGTGTTCCACTGAGATTTCCAAACGTGTATATCCATCAAAATGTCAACATGGTATTTTCGACATGATCGCAATACTCTCTCTATATATATATTAACATAGATAGAGACTATAGATAAGAAAACAGAGTAATTATTTAGACAAATCCTGCTTAAGTAGACAAGAGGGGGAGGCAAAATTCATTTTATTATTTTATTCAATGTCACAACCTAACAGAAAATGGGGAATGACGTCACTAGTAATTTTTATTTTCTCATAGGTGGCAAATTTTTAGTTTTATATGTATAAAATTTGGAAGGGTGCAGCTGCCTCCCCTCCCCTCCCACTTGGATACGTCCATGTATCCATTCCTTTCATCAACCTGCCAATAAAAAAATTATAGGAAATTAAAATATCTAAATTTTATTTATTTTTTATTTAAGGTCTTTTTCGGCATCGGAGGCCATTTAGACCAATTTCAATTGATTAAGTCAAAATTACCCAACTAAAAAAATTTTAAAAATCATAGAATTAAGAAAATAGAAATTTTTATAAGGGGAAGGCAAAACTGTTTGATACCTGTTGACAGTCGCTAGTAAAATCTAATAAAAATGAAATAAATACATATTTTTTTTATTTTAAATAATTTAACTGATGAGCAGGGCAACCAGCAGAAATAACGTTTAGAGAACGTATCGCTCCCATCCTCAGGACGAACAATAGATGGATAAATTTATAATGTAAACACAACAATAACAATACGATTAATATTTAACAAAATTAACAGTTGTATAAAGTACTAATTATATAGTTAACCTTTAACTACATAATTAGTAGCTTCTAGAGGGAGGGTGGATTTTATTATTAAAACGATTTTTTTTTCGGCTTCAGATTTCATTCGATTGGTTGGTAGCCAATTCAATTGAAATAAATTTTTGTCCCAATAGACGGGATATCGAGTACTAGAGGTAATTCAACCTTTCAAGTCGGAAAATATTGAAAAAAAAAATACCCCATAAAAATCTGTTAACTAGTTTTTGTGTCCATATATTTCAATTAAAAATTAAAATTATATTAAATCTCACAATTATTTATCTATAATTAATCATATATATTGAATTTTATTTAAATTTTTGGTTCATTAAAGAAAAGAAATTAAATTCCGCATCGTTTTTGAAACAAAGTGTTTGAATTTCAAAAAAAAAAATACAAATAATATTCGATTTTATTTTCTGTTCCATTCCTTAGACAAGGCCATTACATTAAATAAAAGAAAGAATAGCAATGTACCCAATTGTCGTTTTTTTCTTTCCCTGGTTCTTTTTTTTTTTTTGTCTTCCATGCTACTTACTACTCATTCATGTCTTTAAATCTTCATTCTATTAACTTAAATAGTACTTGAAACGAAGGGCCTAAAGCCAGAGCCATGATAGTATTTTTACTACAACAAGAAGAGAAGAGATAGGAGGGAGGGGGGGGGGGGGAAATGGTCCGTTGGTGTCACACACTAGAGGGAGAGGGTGGAGAGAGAGAAAAAGAAGACAGTGTGAATCAATTGGACGGAATCGATGGACCAGCAAAGAAGAAGACGAAGGGTGGAGAAAAAAAGAGATGGGCTAAAGCTAATTCACAAATGGACATGGCAAGTAATTAAAGCTGGAATTTTAGATAAATTTGTAAATAGGAATAAACAATTCAAAAAAACAAATGAGTTTTAATCAGAAAAGTTGCTTTTAAGACTGTTTTTGAATAAATATAATACACTGTGCGTCAATAAAAACGTAACATTTTTGTTTTTTTCTTAAAAAGACCTATTCTAAATGATATTGTAATTTATTAAACATTTAATATGAAATATCTATAAACATTTCTAAGTAAATTTAACACAAATCCATATCATTTTAATAAATAATTACAATTTAAATAGAACAAAGACAAAAATGTCGATTTTCATTTTGAGGGACAAATCAACATAATTTCGCTTTGTTTAGTTGGATATTAATTACAAATTTTGTTTTTATAAGAATTTCCAATAAAATAGACAGAGAAAAAACATTTTATTATTATTTTTTTTTTTTAAACACTCACACTTTTTTTCCTCACTCACTATCACATTCACACACACATACATACAGTCTTTAGGGCAACTTAGGCCATTTAAGACCTTAAACGATACTCGTATGTTTAATATATCTATTTGGGGTTCAGACATTCTTATTTAAGCCATTTGGCATCCAAATGCCTTAAATAAAATCATCAGACTGCCTGGGATCCGAACCCCCGACCCTTGGTATATAAGGCAGGCGCGATACCAACTACGCCAAGCCCGAGGCCAGAGAAAAACTAATATGAAAATATTATTTTTCAACATTTTTATAAAATTTCGACATTTTTGTTTTTGTTTTATTTAAATTGTAATTATTTATTAAAATAATATGGATTTGTGTTAAATTTATTTAGAAAGATATTTCATATTAAATGTTTAATAAATTACAGTATCATTGAGATAGATTAGAAATAGATCTTGTTAAGACGAAACAAAATATTACGTTAATTTTTGACGCTCAGTGACGTAATGACCTTGTATGCCATCTTCAGAAGTGCTTCAAATTCTACAAAATAATTGAAAAAAATTTCATTTCTCGTCAATGAAAACCTGCAAGACTGAAAATAAAAACTACATTGAAAACTCGTTAATTTAACTTACAGGTTTCACAACAATATAATTTTATTTTAGTCTTTATTGGCTAGGATATTTATATTTGTTAATTTAAAAAAGCCTCCTCTTAAAGTTCCAGGATCTTATCTGATTGGTATAAACACTAGATACGTCTAGATGTGTCATCTTCAAACAACAATCATCTCGTGTTTTAAGTTTTAATTTACCACTACGCTAATTTAAATTCAATCATCTCCCAGTAAATAATTTGTCTAGGATTTTATGCCTCTTTTTTTATAAAGAAATTAGTCTTTGAAGTGATTAATAAAGAGGAAGTGTAAAAGAGATAGGGAAACGGTTAGGGTTGCTGGTGGGGGTGGGGTGGGGGAGGGGGGGTTCTGTCCACGTGGGGGACCATTAAGGCGTGACAAAGCCCTCGTTAGGACTTGGACTGCCTTAAGGGCCTGGGCACGGCTCGCTCATTAATAAAGCCCTTCTGTCTTGCTCTATATGAGAGGAGAGCCAGCCAGCAGCCACACGGTGCCTAGCTGGCTGCTAGGAAGCTACAAAAGCTAGCTGGCTACCCTTACTTGCACACATACAGAGTAACGAATTAATCAGAGACATTCTCTCTCTCTCTTATCATAAGAGATAATTATTATAATAAAACTTATCTACAATTGTTTAGGTTATTATTAGAGAGAAACTTCTCGTTTTTCAAAATATGTATTAAAGAAAAGAAAATTTATTTATATTATTATTAAAGTGAAATTTTTATTTGATGCCTAAATTTTGCTCTTCTATCAGGTTGGTTACAAGTAAAGGCGTGACTCAAGCCATGACTCAAGTTATAAATACCTCTAAAACTATCTCTCCTATCAAAATGTTTTATTAGAGAGATTGTAGATGATTAAATTTCTATCAAACGATTATGTAATTGTTAAAATCGATTGAATAGAAATTATTAAAATAAAAAGTTAATTGTTGCTATTTTTGAAAAAATAATTTTTTCCTCCACTTTGGGATTGAACAACATCTTTGTTATTAATTTGAGAATAAAAATTGTTATTATAAAAATTATAGAGTATTTAATTCTTTTTCTATTGGTATATGATTCATTAAATTTCTTCAAATATTTTGAGATATTGAAATAATAAATAAAACTTATTTCCTTTTCGTTCTGAATTCAAATTTTTTTTTTATAGTGGAACTTTTATTTGATGGCCTCAAATTTTTTCGCCCTTCTATCATCATGTCGCGTTACAGGCCGTGGCGTCAAAGGCGGACGCTACAATCATGATGTCACAAGCCGTGACGACAAAAATAGGAAAGTTGAAATTTAATATATATGACAAATTATAAAAAATAATTGTGAGATTTAATTATTCAATTTTTAAATTGATTAAATATAATTTTTAAAATAATTTAAAATGATTCAAATCTTCAATATTGTTCTCAGTTTTTAACATGCGTCTATTGATTTCCCATTTTCCAATTATTAAGTTAAGAATAAAAACGCGATTTTAATACCCTTAATTGAATAATTTTCTAGAAAATTTTCTGTTAAATGCCTACGATCCGAAAAAAAGTGTCACTTTCATCGTGGTTTCATAAAACCACACAATGATTTTTTTTTAATTAAAGGGATTTTATTAGAATTAATTTTCCAGAAGGCCCAATACTTTCCTATGGGAAATTATGAATTTTGAGCCTCTCCAAATGGAAATTTTAGAGCTCTTGCATATTTCCCTGAAATCCTCATAAAGTCCCATTTACATGTTATAAGGAAGCAAAATTTCATCTGTATAAATGACAAAAACCCAATTAATTTAATTTAATTTATATGATTAATTATAGAATAATAATTGTGATATTTATTTTTCAATTTTTTACTTTGAAATGCATTCAATCCGAAACTATTTGACGAATTTTTATGGACTTTGTTGTCTTAATTTCGAAGTGTTCTCGCTCACTAGGCAGGTCTAAATTTTTGGTCTCTGACTGTTCTGGCCTCAACCCGGTCCAAATCATATCATCCTTGTATTTTGTTCTAATGTTATAAGGATGTAAATGAATTGTAATTAAAAAGCAAATAGGAAAAATTATGAAATTATTTTGGTTTTTTTTTTTATTATTTGTTTGTCAAAATACAACTTTTAATTTTTAAGGCAGTTTTTAAACAAATTCTTCTCAAAAAGACCTGCTCTTAATGATACTGTAATTTATTAATCATTTAATAAATTTCTAAGTAACACAAATCCATATCATTTTAATAAATAATTACAATTTAAATAAAATAAAGATAAAAATGTCGAAATTTTAAAATAATCTTTCTATTTCAGTTTTCCTCGGTCTCTTCAACAAAAAATATGAAAATTATGTTGATTTGTCTAACAAATTGAAAATCGACATTTATGTCTTTGTTTTATTTAAATTGTAATTATTTATTAAAATGATATGGATTTGTTTTAAATTTATTTAGAAAATTATTAGATGTTTAATAAATTGCATTATCATAAAGATAGATTTTGAAAATACACTAATTTCAAATATTAGAATATATTTTTTTTTCTTTTTTTGAGTTTTCTTTTAGTACATTTGGGGAGGAATAAGAAAAGTGAACCCTTGAGTGAGTAATAGGCTTGGACAGGGAGCGTGGTCCGGAAGAATTAAGAAAGTTTGTAAGCTGTAAATTTGCATGCATGGGGAGAAAAAGGGGGGAGAGAGAGAGATCTCTAGGGGGGGGGGTCGAGGGTGGTTTCCAGTAAAAGGGCAAAAGGGCAAAAGCATCGCCTTCCGTCGTCATCGTCCATGGCGCCCGGAAATGTCCTTTTTCAGCCTGGCTAGAAACTTTTCCAATGTCAAACTGACCAAGCACATATTCCTCCTCTTTTTTTTTTTTTTTAAATTCCGAATAGACATTTTTGTCCTTTTGTCCTTATATGAATGCTATTGAAAAGAATTCAACCAGACAGACAGACAGCCCTTTCTTTCTTTCATAGAAGAAATATATTTATTTTGAAATGTGTTACGAGTACACTTACAAAAAAAAAAATATTGAAATAAAAATAATAAAACTACTCTTTTGGAATAATAATAAATACAACCGGCTATAAAGTGTCTAGCTAGAAATAGCAAATACAATGTATACAATTGTTATTGTATTCTTAGTACTGACTGATAGAGAAATAAAAAATCTGGTATGACTGTCGCACAGCACACAACTTTCTCTTACCTCTATATATATGTTAATATATAGAGAAAGAAAGTATTGGATTCATGTCAAAAATTCGATGTCGAGATTTTGACGGATATACACGTTTTGAGGTCCCCTGAATCCAAAAAAATCTGGTGTGACTGGCGCACAGCACACAACTTTCTCTTACCCTTCGGTAAGAGAAAGTTGTGCACCGTGCTGGTCGAGATATATTTAGTTTCCGATAGCACCTTAGTTTCAAACTTGCATTTTAAATGTTGACTGCTTCAAATAAACTATGGTTATTTTTCAAAATTTTAATCTCATATTTGGACATTTTATACACAATATAGATTCGTAAATAAATACAAAATTTCATAAGAATTGGAAAAAAAAATTTTAAATGCGTAAAAAGTTCCAAAGGGGACCCCCTTTTGAATCGAAATTAACATACAAATCCCTATAGGAAATTAACATTGTTCCTATGCGAAGATAAGGTGGAAAGGGAATTTAAAAAGAGTAGAGAGAGACGATAATGTTTGCAAGTGGGGAGAGAGAGACATATATGTTTTCTTTGAAACAATTAAAGACACAAATAAAGAAAAAAATAAATGGGAATTTAAATAATAATTGATTTTTAATCTAATAAAAAGAAAAAGATTTAAATTCCGTTACCATGGCAACCAGTTCTATCTTTCCTATGAAGAACAAGAGTAAAGTGGTCTTCAGAAGATTTCAACGGCAAAATGAGAATATACATTTTAAAGAGCATCTAAAAAATAGTTGATTTATGAATTTTAAAAAAAAATCCTTGGAGGGAATTTTGAGAAAATCGAAAAAAACTGAAAAAGTACATCAGTAAAGTACTAGTGCTTTTTGGCCGATTTTGTTCAAAAGCTTATTTTGAGATTCTTCAAAGGTACCTAAGTTAAATATAAAATTTCAATCCGGTAGCTCAACTCCTTCATGCTAAAAATCTGTCCACACACACAGACACACACACACACACACACACACACACGCACAGACCAATTTGCGGGACCCACTTTTTTGGACTCAGGGGACCTCAAAACATGTATATCCATCAAAATCTCGACATCGAATTTTTGACATGATCGCAATACTTCTCTCTCTATATATTTCATATATAGGGTACGAGAAAGTAAAAGTGGTTTTCGCGACATGGTCTGTCTGTCTGTGAACAAAATATCTCAAGAACGAGGAGGTTGAAATTTTATATTTAAGTTAAGCACCCCCCATGGGACGTGATACGAAGCTTTTGAACAAAATCGGCCAAAGAGTACTATTACTTTACTGATGTACTTTTTCAGTTTTTTTCGATTTTCTCAAAATTTGCTCCAACGATTTTTTTTTAATTCAAAAATCAATTATTTTTTAGATTCTCTTTAAAATGTATATTCTTATTTTGTCATTGAAATCTTCTGAAGACTACTTTACTCTTGTACTCCATAGAAAATATGGGAGGTAACAAAATATAAATATTTTTCCCATGTTTATAAATTTCACCTCTTGAATTCTAATATATCGGTGGAAAACTAAATATGTGTCGACACAAAACACCTGGTGTGACAAGCACAGAACATAACTTTCGATTTCCTAAGGTAAGAGAAAGTTGTATGCTGTCCAACAGTCACACCAGATTTTTTCTCATAAATTATAGTATCAAGATTTTTATCGTACTTTTTCTATTTTTACAATTATTTTTTGTCAAACATTCTTTAGTTGCAAAAGGATATTTGGCTCTGTATTCACTGAAAAATTGTAAAAATAGAAAAAGTACGATCTTGATACTATAATTTATGATATTTATTTTTTATCTAATTCTTGTTTTTGTTTTTTTTTTTTTTTTTCTTATCCATCTGTATGAGTTCAATTGAGATATACAGTAAATGAGAATTATGATGGAAATTAAAAAATCTGGTGTGACTGGCGCACAGCACACAACTTTCTCTTACCCTTCGGTAAAAGAAAGTTGTGCACTGTGCTGGTCACACCAGATTTTTTGTGTCGAGATATATTTAGTTTTCCATAGCACCTTAGTTTCAAACTTGCATTTTAAATGTTGATTGCTTGAAATAAACTATGGTTATTTTTCAAAATTTTAATCTCATATTTGGACATTTTATACACAATATAGATTCGTAAATAAATACAAAATTTCATAAGAATTGGAAAAAAAATTTTAAATGCGTAAAAAGTTCCAAAGGGGACCCCCTTTTGAATCGAAATTAACATACAAATCCCTATAGGAAATTAACATTGGTCAAATGCGAAGATAAGGTAGAAAAATTTAAAACGCGTAGAAAGAGAGAAGATAGTTTTGTGAGAGAGAGAGATATGTATTCTCCGAAAAAAAAAATGGGCGTTTAAATAATAATTGATTTTTAATCTAATAAAAAGAAAAAGATTTAAATTCGGTTACCATGGCAACCATTTATTTCTCCTATCTTTCCTATGAAGCACAAGAGTAAAGTGTGCTTCAAACAATTTTGAGGGCAAAACGAGAATATACATTTGAAAGAGCATCTAAAAAATAATTGATTTTTGAATTTTAATCAAAATCGTTAGAGCGAATTTTGAGAAAATCGAAAAAAACTGAAAAAGTACATCAGTAAAGTACTAGTACTTTTTGGCCGATTTTGATTAAAAGCTTATTTTGTCGGTCCCGGGGGTGTTTAACTTAAATATAAAATTTCAGCCTCCTAGCTCAATTCCTTCATGCTTAAAATTGAACACACACACACACACACACACACACACACACACAGACAGACAGACAGACCATGTCGCGAAAACCACTTTTTTGGTTTCAGGGGACCTCAAAACGTGAAGATCCATCAAAATCTCGACATCGAATTTTTGACATGAAACCAATACTTTCTCTCTCTATATATTTCATATATAGGGTACGAGAAAGTAAAAAAACTATTGTTTTATTGAATACACCTTAATCTTTGAATAACTTTTAAGGGGTTGAATTTATCGAACAAAGTATTCAGACCTTTTTTGTAGAGCGTTAAATTTCCTACAAAATATGTTCTGACGGTATTTTTAGGTATATTTGTTTCAGTGGAATAAAATAAAGTGCAAAAATCCCATGTTATTTAAATGGGAAATGGATTATGATTTAGGCACGGTTTAATATGAATATTATGGGTTAATATGGGTCTGATATTTTTTTTTAGGTTAAAACCTAAAAATTTAGAGGGCGTTTGCAGCATGAAACGCAATTTGGGAAATAACGGACACCCTAAGATACATATAGGTAAGAGAAAGTAAAAATTGGTGTATTTGGCCCATCGAACCTTCAGTTTTTTTTTTTTTTTTTAAGCAGCTAAAGTGTGAAATGGTTCCTATTTAATTTTATTTATTTACAAGTAGATTTGTTTAAATGGTTTGTGTGAGAAAGAGAAGAGAGAGAGAGAGAGAAAAGTGAGAACAAGATTGCCTCTCTCTGTGTGTGTGTGTGTCTGTCTGTGTGTGTGTACAGAGTTAATTAAGACGACCCCTCGTTTCCTTTTCCTTTTGAAAACCTTTACCTACCTGTCTTGTTTATTGAGTGAGAACAGAAAGGAGAGACAGAGATGCAAACGAGTAAAAACGATTAACTACAACGACAAATCAATGACTCTAAATGGAGGGAGAGAAGGGGCCAAAAAAGAACAAAAAAACTAAGTCATAATTAAATAAATAGCGGGTCCCAGGCAGTCCGATGATTTTATTTATTCCAAATGGCTTAAATAAGAATGCCTGGACCCCCAATACATATATTTTCATAATAACGGTTATCGTATAAAGTCTTATATGGCCTAAGTTGCCGAAAAGACTGTGTGCATGTGTGTATGAGTGGGAAAAAAGTGTGTGTTTAAAAAAAAATAAATAAATAAATGGCAATTTATTTATTTTTTTCTTTTAAATATCATTTATCGTTTATATACAGTATGTATAATAGCAGAGAGTCCGTCTGTCACGTTCTGTTTGATCAACTTCCCGAAATTTGGAAACAAAATTTTGCAGCCTAATAGAGGACGTTATGAAGGAAAGGTCCTCAAATTCTCAAATAGGGAAGCGAAAAAAATTTCAGAAAATGCAGAATTTGCCCAGAGGAAAGCATTGAGGTTTTGTCTAGGGCTGAAGAAAATAAATAATCAATTATTTTTGGAAAAAAATGCGTTTCAAAAGATTGGATGAGACTTGTATATTAAAAAACAAAATGATTTTCACGGGAGAGGGTAAAATATTTCCCGCAGATTGGAGGAAAAATTTGTCTCCCTAAAAAAAAAAAAAAAAAAAGTAAAATGATTTCCACGGAAAGAGAAAAAATTTTCTGTAGGGTGGCAAAAATTTCGTCTCCTTAAAAAAAGAGGTCAAATGATTTTAACGTGAAGGGAAAAAAAATAATTTCCCGCAGGGGAAAAAATTGATTTTTTTTTTCCAAAATCGATCATTTTTTCGACCGCCCAGACCGAATAATCGATTAATCGGAATAATGTACAACTTAATTTCAATAAATAAATAAAAAAAAGATAATCGATTATTTTTTTCGATAATCGAACACCCCTAGTTTTGTCTTGCTCTACTGTCAGAGAGAAAGCAAAGCGCCTAAAAAATAGGCAGCCAAACAGGTCTTCGCAAATAGCTATTCTGTAAACAAAAACTTTAAAGCCAAAGCGTTAACATTTAGAAAATAGTGTTAAAAATTAATGCCATGTCTAGGGGGTGCTTTTAATATTTTAACGTCGTGTTTAAAATAAAAATGACATCTTTAACCTAAAAAGTAAGGTTATGATTTTGATAGCTTTGAAATAAAAGCAATATGTTAACGTCGCTGTTAAAACTTTGTTTAGAGAATAGCATCATTTTTTATTTAACGCCGATTGTTTTTACATTACTTTTTAACACCCATTTGTTTATTTTAAATTTTAACGTCTGTTTTTAGAGAATAGACCTGTAAGTGTTTTTTTTAAATCAAAGTGTTAACTGTTTTAATTTTTTTGCCCATTTAGCCACACGCCATTGAGCCAAAACGTCTACAAAATACATATTTCTCAAATAAATATATAAACAAAAGCAAAATACTAATACAATAAACTGTTTTATTTATAATTTCATTAATTATCAACAGATTTGCACAAATGAATTATTTTTGTAAAGCTAAAGAACTATAGAATATCTTAAATATATGTTTTTTGCATTCAGAAAAGTTGTACAGTATTAGGGGTGTCCAAATTTAAAACTTTGCCGTTTGATGCACGTGATCTCTGATTGTTCTATTTATTTAAACTATCTGCACTGGCTTGGTGTATGGGTTTGCGTGCTAGCCTTCTATACCGAGGGTCGCGGGTTCAGACCCCAGGCAATCTGAAGATTTTATTTAAGCCATTTGGATACCAAATTTACAAATAACGTGTATTGTTTAAAGTCTTACATAGCCTAAATTACCGAAAAGACTTTGTGTATGTGTGTGTGAATGGGAAAAAAAGTGTGAGTGTAAAAAAAAAAAAACTATCTGCATATTTTTAAAGGGTAAAGTTTTAAAATTGAAAAATTTGAAATTTTGAAAATTCATAAGTGCCCGATTTAGAGCATATTTTCAATGAAAATTTTATTCTCTCTAAAACTAGAGGCAATAATTGTCCTATTCAGTTTTCTCAACCAAAAATTAATAAAAAAAAACGTCATGAAGTGAAGGAAACTTCATTTTTGTTGTCCAGTGTCAAATTATTATCTGATCAACAATCGGCTAAATCGATATTTTGATTCATGAAGAAAATAACAAATAAATAAATGAAATTCAGTGATCAGATGATGCTGATGATGATTGTCATCTTTGGGTTTGACAAACAATGCCATTGTCTCAAGGAACGAGTGAAGAGTGCAAGCAAGGGGCTGTCTGGCGTCAAGGGCGTCGTTATATCCCTTAGTGGGGGGGGGGGGGGGGTGGCTCTTTAATGGTCAGTCAGTCGATGTCCCTCCCTCCTTCCTCTTTTATACATCTCCTTAAGGGTCTCTTCTTATCGTTCTCGTCGTCGTCGTCGTTGACTGTCTGTCTGTCGCTCTGTCCACTCACTCACTGACCATCCAACATGATTTAGAACAACGCTCTTTTGTGAGTAAAGATAAATCCTGGAAACAAATATTTGAACAATTTCAAGGATTATTATTATTGTTTGTTGTTGTTGTTGTTGTTCATCGGGCTCCTTCAACTAAATGAAAGGGGTGTGTTTAACACTTGTTTTCATAGATATTGGAATCTAGCCAAGATTTTGTTAGCCCCCGTTTTTTATTAATTGATATTTTTATACAAAACTAGCTCGCAAAGCCCGCATTCGGCGAAATTTCTTTTTTATAATTTAGGATAAATTGTACACTATGAAAAGCCATCAGGCTCTAAGTACATTTTAATCTAAATAAATAAAATCTTTAAATGCTTTATATAAATTTGTTTGATTTCACCATTGTTCTGTGTTAATAGCTCTGATGATGATTCTTAACAGGATCGAAACGTCAGCATTGAGGGGAAATAAATGAAATTGGATCAACGTGCATGGGCCTAACTAGGGGTTGCCCGACCCCCAGAAGGATTGTGCCCCCCCCCCAAGCCAAATTCTCTAGATACGCCCATGTCAACATGTCATTTTTGCTAAATTAATATTAAACGAGGCCATTGACGTGACATTAAATAATTTTCAATTTTGGTAAAATAAGGGATGAAAGAAAGATGAGTTGCATCTAGTTTTATTTCGTTTTATTAGGCATTTAAAGCCGACGTTTCGGTCAGATGGATGTACGACCATCCTCAGGGCTTAAGTATGTCAACAAAACTCCTCAAAAAAGATCGAATGGTGCAATCTAGCTTTGACATCGTTTGGTCCTTACTTAAATGTTTTGTTCGATTGGAAATTACTTAACAGTTCACAGTTCCGGTCAAAAGTCGGTTGGGTTTGAGGTGTGTGTTGTATCTGCAAGCACGAAACCATTTCGGACAAGAATTTAGATAATAACAGTGAAATTATTTAATCTAATTTTATAGAAAATAGCATCTGTTAGAGTGTATGTGTTTGTGCGTAGTAATAAATAATTGTTATTAAAATATATATAAAATCTACTCTATCATCAAACTTATCTAAAAGTTGTAAACTAAAAAACAGGGATGCTGAGCTGCTGATATGAAGAGAGAGAGATTTTACGACAGACACTACAACTACAACCGGTAGCAGCAGCAGCATTATGAACTCGTCTGTCTCTCTCTCTTTCTAATTTCAGGGCAACGTTTCTCTCTGATTTTGTTTTTTTTATTTTATTTTATTTTATTTTATTTTATTTTATGTGAATAGCTTTGATATTATTATTTTAATATTTCCTACACATGCCACACACTATATAATATTCTAATTTTACTACCCCCCCCCCCCCCCCCCACGAAAGGGATTTATGTTTTAGATTTATAGACCTCCCTATATTCAGACTGCATGGTTTTATAATATCATTTTATATTACTCTTTTTTTTTTTTTTTTTTTTTAAAGCAAACTATTGCTTGTATTAAAATCCCATAATTTATTGAAATAATAAATATGGTGGAATTCTGAATTTGATAAAACAACCTCGTCTATTAAGTTCAGTCGATATAATGAAAAATTTGGCAGGTTATTTGGGGGGACACTAGGAAAAAATAAAAAATCTGGTGTGACTGGCGCACAGCACACAACTTTCTCTTACCTTCGGTAATCGAAAGTTGTGTACTGTGCTTGTCACACCAGATTTTTTGTGTCGACATGTATTTAGTTTCCGGCAGTAGGTTACAATTGAATTCAAGATGTAAAATTTATAAGTATGGCAAAATGTTTATATTTTGATACCATGGCAACCATTTCTCCTATCTTTTCTATGGAGTACAAGAGTAAAGTGGTCTTCAGAAGATTTCAATCACAAAATGAGAATATACATTTTAAAGAGCAACTAAAAAATAGTTGATATATGAATTTAAAAAAAAATCGTTGGGGCAAATTTTGAGAAAATCGAAAAAAACTGAAAAAGTGACATCAGTAAAGTACTAGTACTCTTTGGCCGATTTTGATTAAAAGCTTATTTTTCCGGTCCCGGGGGGTGTTTAACTTAAATATAAAATTTCAACCTCCTAGCTCAATTCCTTCATGCTTAAAATTGAACACACACAGACAGACACACACAGCACACACACACACACACAGACAGACCATGTCGCGAAAACCACTTTTTTGGATTCAGGGGACCTCAAAACGTGAAGATCCATCAAAATCTCGACATCGAATTTTTGACATGAATCCAATACTTTCTCTCTATATATATATTACATATATACATAGGTAAGAGAAAGTAAAAACTTTTTTTTCAGTTTTTCGCTTATATTTCATAAACTAAGCATATTTCGCCCACCATAGTCCAATACAAAGTTATAGAGAATTAAATTTCCTAACATTTGGTTGATAAAATTAATTTGTAGACCCAAAATCTACCGAGATACAGCCTGTCAAAGTTAGACAAAACATTTCAAGAAAATTTTGTTTAAATTTGACCGACCGTATCTCGGTTAATATTTAGTCTACACATTCGTTTTATGTACCGAACTTTAGTAAATTTAATCCTCTACAATTTTGTATTGAACTATGGTGGACAAAATATGCTTAGTTTACGAGTTATAAACGAAAAATTGAAAAAAATCCAAAATTTTTGAGGTTTTTGCCCTCCCTTCAGGGTCCTCGAGGTTGAAATAGACATCCTAGAGTGCCCTCAAATAACCTGCAAAAAAACAAAATATCTTATGTATTTATTATTAATCCCATGTTTGTAGCTTCGATGATGGTTCAAACCCGAACCGAATCGTTGTGCAAGTGATTAAAATTTTTTTACTTTTAATGAAATAATATGGGCTGGATTCATCTTGGAAATATTCGTTTTTATTTCCTTTGGCATTAAAATAAACCTTACTTAAGATTTTTATAATAAAAGTGAAAATAAAAAAAACAAACATATAACGTAACATTTTGTTTCTTTTTCAGAATCCCTGTTGTAATCTACTTTAATGATGATACTCTAATTTAAGAAACATTTAATTTGAAACATCTTCTACATTTCTAAGTAAATTTAACACAAATCCATATCATTTTAATAAATAATTTAAATAAAACAAAGACAAAAATGTCGAAATTTATATTTATTAACGCTAAATTACTAAAATTTTAAAATAATCTTTCCATTTCAGTTTTTCTCTGTCTATTAAAATTAAATATATAAATTAAACACTAGATTATTTGTTTCAAAGGTTCTATTAATTAAAAATTAACACTTGATACGTTTTTCGACAATTCCTTGTCATCATCAGAAGTGATTAGAATGTAAGGGCAAGGAATTGTCGAAATACGTATCAAGTGTTAATTTTTACTTGATAAAACCTTTGAAACAAATAACCTAGTGTTTAATTTATATATTTAATTTTAATAGACAGAGGAAAACTGAAATGGAAAGATTATTTTAAAATTTTAGTAATTTCGTTAATAAATATAAATTTCGACATTTTTGTCTTTGTTTTATTTAAATTATTTATTAAAATGATATGGATTTGTGTTAAATTTACTTAGAAATGTTTAAGATATTTCATATTAAATATAAATTACAGTATCAATAAGATAGATTAGAATAGGTCTTTTTAAGAAGAAACAAAGTGTTCCACTATTTTTGACGCGCAGTAGGAATAGATATATGTAATTGTAATATATTATTTCTAATATTTTAATTTTTGACGTTTTGCTTGTTATGGGCTCCGAAATTACTTGACGATGGTTTTTTTTTTATCATACAAAATTAATTCTTTAGCATTTACCGTAGTCTACGTACAGTATATCTACAGAACTGGTTATTATTGAGTGTCTATGCTCATATTTATTGATGCTACTGATTCTCCCCCTTCCACATTTATTATTTTTAATAATTTTGGGTCTTTTTTGGATCGATCTCACCTTCCTCTATCTCTGTCACTTTTTATTCCTCGATTATATGTATGAAACCACATCACCATATTTAGCTATTTTTTTTTCACATTTTTCAACTAAAAATAATAAAAATTTATATATTCAATGGATTTTTTTTTAGAGGCTTCTTCTCTTTGCTTCCTCGTCTTGATTCACTTCACACTTGGCACCACATAATATATTATGGTATAAAGGTGTGTGTATGTTTATATATTGGATCTTATAAATGTATTCAAGAGAGAGAGTAAAACGAAAATCGATACCGAAGGGATGAGAGAGTTCTCTTATAATTTGAGTTCAACAGCTGAGACAATATAAGCCCTAGCTGATGATATTCACTCAGGAAAATCTAAAGAGCTAAGGGACCGAAAAAAAATAATGAATTTCTTTAAAATATATATATATTTTCGACTTTTGTGGAGGTATCTTAAAAAAAAAAAGCATCCTATAATAGTGATTTAGATAAATCATATCTAAAAACACAAGAGGATATGTTTTAATATATTCTTTATTGACATAAACAGACACTTGATGTGTCTGTATTTGTATAATTTCTGAAGATGACACAGAAACGAGTCATCTTCAAAGTATAAACTAAGTGTTGATATCAATACCCTGCGCGTCGAAAAAAGCATAACACTTTGTTTCTTCTTAAAAAGAACTAATCTTAATGATACTCTAATTTAAGAAACATTTAATATGAAATAACTTAAACATTTCTAACTAAATTTAACACAAATACATATCATTTTAATAAATAATTACAATTTAAATAAAAACAAAGACAAAAATGTCGAAATTTTATTTATTAACGCCAAATTTTTAAAATTTTAAAATAATCTTTTCATTTCAGTTTTTCTCTGTCTATTTTATTGGAAATTCTTATAAAAACAAAATTTTTAGTTAATTTCCAACAAAACATCGATATTATGTTGATTTGTTTCTCAAATTGAAAATCTACATATTTTTCTTTATTTTATTTAATTTTTTTTTTTTTTTTAGATTGGGTGCATAAGGTCCGAAGAACTATGTATAATGACCAATAGTCACATGCAGCCAGGAATAAAATAAAAACAAAAGGAGAAGCATAAAAGGGGAACTCAACTGCGGGAACTGAGAAGATGCCTGTTTAGATTAGACTTGAAAGTCAGAAGATTGGAGGTTTTGGGGAAGATGGACGCAGGGAGCTTGTTCCAATCACGGGAGGGCATGGGAACAAAGGAAGATTGGAATTGACTAGTTCTGTTAGTCGTAAGTTGGACAGCATAAAGGTGGATTCACACCGGGACCTGACTGGACTTGAGTTGAGTCCGGTGGCTAACCCAATCTATGTATTCCTATGGAGGTGCACACACTGCTGCCGACAACTCTGTTTCGGCAGTGTGTTCACCTTTATAGGAATAAGGATGCTGGGACGATGCCTCCCTTGTGTTCCGTGTATATGTTGCATTGGGTGGGATAAATGATTTTAATTCGGCAGAGCATTGACCATGGTAATAGGATACAGAGAGTAGGAACCGACCGAATATTCGGTTTCGGTTACGGTTTCGGCCAGTTTCGGCCAAAAATCATGGTTTCGGCCGTAGTTTCGGTTTCGGCCAAAAAGTAGCCGAAACTTTCGGCCGGCCGAAACTTGAGTCTTAAAAAAAGGTCAAATGATTTGCACTTGAAGGAGAAAAATTTTTGTCTCCCTAAAAAAAGGTAAAATGATTTTCATGGAGGGGAAAAAATTTCAAAAAAAAAAAAAATATAAATTTTTTTATAGGAAATACAAGTTTCGGTTTCGGTTACGGTTTCGGCCGAAACTAAGGTTGAGGCCGAATATTCGGTTTCGGCTGAAAATCTTGTTTCGGTCGGACCCTAACAGAGAGAGTGCAAACATGCTTCTTCCATGATTAGTGACTGCATGGATTTTATTAAATTGATTAAAATAATTTGTATTTGTGTTAAATTTACTTATAAAGGTACGTGAAGATTTTTTGCTAGATTTGGTCTCGAGACTCAATCTACAAATGGACACACCAATGAGAGCACTCTAGCTAGATTAAGTTTGAGATTGACACAAATCTAGCTAGAGTATCAGTGGACACACCTCCGAGACAAATGTCTATAGTATACACACCCAAGAGAGCTGTCTAGCTAAGTCCACTCTACGATGCTCTAGCTAGAGCTAAAATTTCTGCAGTGTACACACCCTGTCTAGCTAGAGTAAATTAAATCTAGCTAGATTTTACTCTACAATGTACACGTACCATTAGAATTAGTGTATCATTAAGGTACATTAGAACAGAGTCTTTCTTTATTTTTTTTAGAGTATTTTGCAGTATCTATTAAAAAAAATATCATCTTGTGTTTTTAGTTTTCATTTACCATGAAACATTACAACAATCAGTTGATTCTTTAGCGAGTAATTATAGAAAACAAATCGAAGTAAAAATGAAATACATAATACAGTATTATTCATGATGTGTTGTATGTCATTGGAAAGGGCATCTAAAGAGCTGTAGAATGACACCTCATTCATCTTTCTATCACATCTCTAAGAGATTTTATAGCAATTTAAATGGGTCGATTTTTGACAACTTTAACATGTCATATTTCTTAAACGAGTTGAGATATCAAGTTGAAATTAAAGCTTTTTCTTAGTCTCTATTAACTGTACCTAAGATCCAAATTTCATAGAAATCTGAGATGGTGAGGTTTAAAAGTGGATATCTTATCATTTTGATGTGATATCATACATATCAAATGAAGAAAAAAAAATTCATTGAGGTTATGATTTGCATATAATAGAGTAGAGTTTGATTTAATTCGTGGCCAGAAGGAGAATTCTTATTTGATTTGGGATTTACGACAGAGAGAGAAAAGGGACTAGAGATTCCAGGAGCGTTCCATGGAAAGATGATCATAGTAGAGAAGAGGAGGGGGGGGGGGATAAGATTCGATCGAATTTGGACAAAGCGACGATTTCTCTCGATTTATTGGAGCCTCTGCTGCTGTTACTCTTTTATGGGAGTTTCAAACCGAGCGTATATATGAGCGGCGTATCCACTACTCCACTATTCTTTAATGCCTCCCGGAGTCGATGTATCGAATCTAATATACATCCATAGAATTGTTCAAGCTTGAATTCCGGGGTAATTTATATTCCATGGGGGTAAAAAAAAAAATAATAAAAAAAAGGGCAGGACTTTCTGACCTATTTCAGAATTCAATTGAGCAGCATTCTAACATAATCTTATTTTTATTTAATTATGCAGAAGTAAAAGAAACGTTTCGGTCTTCTTCATGAACGTGGGTACTTGTAATACGAACTATTATAATCAATATATGGACCCTGTTACGCATTAGTGTGTCAAGCGCCAAAAAAATTCAAAAATGAGTTAAGCACGGAATATTGTTTCAAATGCTATAATTAATAGTATTTTTTATGAAATATATATTTCAAAAGGACATATGTCCTAAAAAAATTTATATTTAATGTTACTTGCACAATTGACAAAAAAAATTATATATAATCCAATTAAAAAAAAAAATAAAAAAATAATGTTAATTTTCTCAAATCTCGGTAGCTGGCGCTTGACACACTAATGCGTAACAGGGTCCATATATCCTCATCATTCCTTGAGGAACAAGGAATCCTTATTTCTTCACTTGTTCTTCACATTGTTTCGCTCTGTTCTAATCTATCTTATTTTAATGATACTGTAATTTATTATACATTTAATATGAAATATCTTCAACATTTCTAAGTAAATTTAACACAAATCCATATCATTTTAATAAATAATTGCAATTTAAATAAAATAAAGACAAAAATGTCGAAATTTTGCTAAAATGTTAAAATAATCTTTCCATTTCTTACTTATTTCCTTTTTTTACTTCTTATTACATAATAATTGCGCTAAAATCTCATTGTTATATTGTTCAAATAATTAGTCAAATAAGGGTTTAAAACTCTATATATGCAAAGTAAATTAAATAAATGCCAAGAAATGAATGGCACACAAATAAAAACATTGCTTTTCTATGGGCGAGTGGTGGGAGGGAGCCGCCAGGAGCATCAAACCAATCAAAATCGGGTACGGCAAAAACTTCGGAAATGGGACCTACCTTGTCTATTCGAAATACCTTGGTTTTTCTCTGTCTATTTTATTGGAAATTCTTATAAAAACAAAATTTTAAATGAAACGACAACAAAACAAATCGAGATTATGTTGATTTGTCCCTCAAATTGAAAATCAACATTATTTTATTTAAATTTTATTAAATTAATTAAAATGATTTGTATTTGTGTTAAATTTACTTAGAATTGTTTGATTGGATAGAAAATTTTACGAGAGTGATTTTAGGATAATTATTAATTTTTGAAAAACTTATTTAAGATGTTCAGTTATTCTAAATAAATAAGGAGAATAATAGCGTTCACCATTTTATTTTGAAGATATTTGAACCGGCATCACGCGAAAAATATGATTTGATGGACGGCTCTTATGAATTTTTCCCCACTTGTACACATTTACACATAATTAATATTAATAAAAAAAACAAAAAAGTAGCTTTTGTTTGTTTGTTTAATTAAAGTCCGAATTGGTGACATATGTAATTGTATAGAAAGGGACGTCCTAATAATATCCATCCCTAGAAGTCGACGGTGTGTGTAATTATGGGAGCATTCAGAGAGCAGCCCTTTTCGATGTAGTCTACTTCGTCTTGAGCCCAGCTGGTCAGCCCTATGACCCTGTCAAAGGGCCTTCCTTCTACAGATGAGCCCCAGATGTGCACTATGTCCAAATTCATATCGGAGAAATACTGCCAGAGATGACGACGACGGGAGGGAAGGCGATTTTAAACCCTAATGGAAATGTCCCTGAGAATTTAATTCACTCTCTCTATCTCTCTCTCTTAGGAACAAATGAACAATTGTGATTGTGACTAGATATATAAAAACATAACAAATTTCAAAATGTTAAAAAAAACCTGGTGTGGGTAATAGCACAGCACGTTATAAGTGAGATTTAATTATTGTTCAAATGTTTCAGAATGAACCCTTTTAAAACAAAGGCATCAACATAATTAAAATCTGGAAAATGGACTCCTAAATCGCCTCTTTTTGTGTGAAAAAAAAAATACACTGTGCGTCAAAAAAAACGTAACATTTTGTTTCTTCTTAAGAATCCCTGTTCTAATCTATCTTTATGATACTGTAATTTAAGAAACTTTTAATATCTTATACATTTCTAAATAAATTTAACACAAATACAAATGATTTTTAATCAATTTAATAAAATACAGACAAATATGTCGATTTTCGATTTTGAGGGACAATTCAACATAATCTCGTTATGTTTTGTTGGATATTAATTTAAAATTTTGTTTTTATAAGAATTTCCAATAAAATAGACAGAGAAAAACTGAAATGAAAAGATTATTTTAAAATTTCTGTAATTTAACGTTAATAAATAAAATTTCGACATTTTTCTCTTTATTTTATTTAAATTGTAATTATTTATTAAAATGATATGGATTTGTGTTAAATTTACTTAGAAATGTATCAAATATTTCATATTAAATGTTAATTTTTTTTTTTTTCCCCAAATGTTTAATAAATTACAATATCATTGAGATAGATTAGAACAGGTCTTTTTAAGAAGAAACAAAGTGTTACGTTTTTTTGACGTGCAGTGTACTTTTATTTAACAGATTTGTGAATATATTTTTTCGTCTGTGAACCTAACGTCTCCGGGAATAGAACCCACTGAAATTACTGAAAATGAGTAAATATTATTATATAGGCCTCTGTAACAATATTATTCAAATTTTCTTTTTTTTTTTATATCAAATTTTATATCCAATCTCTTAAATAATTAGAAAAAAAAGCAAAAAAACATAAAAGTTTGTATTTTATATCTTTATTCTTTTTGTTTCATTTTGTAAAAGGGATTTGTATTTTGGAACGAATGAATGAATGAATGAAAGAAAAGAGAGCAGGCAGGCAGGCAGGCAGGTGATATGACTTCCTGATCATTGAGCAATCCAAAATCGATTTGTTCTTTTTGTTATAAGAAGGGAAGGAAGTAAAAAAAGAAAAAAAAAAGAAAAACATATTCAATTTGTATTAGATTTGTTTTTTTTTTTTTTTTATGTGTGTCTGTCTGAAAAAACACGTAAAAGTTAAACGTTATTTTAAAAATTTGGTGCCACACAAATAATAAGCTAAATATTTTTAAATTCGAAACCGCTGGCGTTAGTTTAATATTAAAGCCAAGGGAGGCGGGTTCGGTCCGATGTATATTTGGTACCAAATGATATATAATAAATAAATGTGCCAAAATGAGAATATACATTTTAAAGAGCATCTTAAAAATAATTGATTTATGAATTTTAATCAAAATCGTTGAAGTAAATTTCGACAAAATCGACAAAAAACTGAAAAAGTACATCAGGAAAGTACTAGTACTTTTTGGCCGATTTTGTTTAAAAATTTCGTGTCACGTGCCAGGAGGGTCCCTAACTTAAATATAAAATTTCAACCTCGTAGCTCTTTTTTTGTTCTTGAGATATTTTTGTTCACGTCGCAAAAAACCACTTTGGGGTCAAAACGTGTATATCCATCAAAATCTCGACATCAAATTTTTGACATGAATACAAAACTTTTTATATATATTCATATATAAGTAAGAGAAAGTAAAGGAATATAGAAATAAAGAAAGAGATCCTTGGTTGCCAAAGTCTGAAGAAGACGTTTCGGACGCAATTTATTTTTTCTCTATCCTATTGCAACCTCAATAATAATTTAGAAAAAAAATCATTGTGTGGTTTTATGAAACCACGATGCAAGTGAAACCCTTTTTTTCTAATCGTAGGCGTTTAATTTAAAAATTTTCTATTTAAGGGTTTTCAAATCCCTTTTTTATCTTTAATTTATTATTTGGAAATTGGGAAATCATTAGACCCTTTTTAAAAATTGAAAAAAATTTTGAAAATTTTAAATAATTTTAAATTTTTTTAAAATATATTTTTTATATTTTTAAATTTGAAAAATAAAACTTCTTAATTTTTTTTTATTTTTTTTTATATATTTTATTTTTAATTTCTTTTTTTTTTTTTTTTTGGTTTTGACGTCATTACTTGTAGCGTTTCAGCCTTTGACGTTTGTGTTGTAAAGGGTGATGGTGGGAGGCGGAAAAATTTGAGGCCATCAAATAAAAGTTTTACTTTAAAAGAAAATTATAATTAGCCTACAGTATCTCTGACCAAAAAGCACGGAAGTTATTCACACAGAGATGGTTAGACACGTGTAAGCAGAGGCCTTGCCTTATTTAAGCAGAATCATCGGCTGGCTATTGGGTTTAGATTTTGATTAAGGCTTGAGATAGAGAGAGAGAGAGTGGAATCGATAGAGAGAATCTCTCCTTGCTCGGCTCGGATTAGATTAGCCACAGGGGCCAAAAGAACCATCCCCGGGGCAATCAGCGGCTTTACGAGCGCGCCAATGGTCAGCCAGTGAGCGAGCGGAGGAGGGTCGGATGGGTGGTCACTTGTCATCACCCTCTTCTCTTGGACGAGGCTAATTGAACCTCCTGATGGAATTACTACAGCCAATTCGTGCAAATATTAATCAACAACACATTCTATTCTTTTATTTCTGAATCTAACCTTTGGGGAAAATTGCCACATAAAATTTGATACTTTATATTATTAACTAGCTCTGTAACCCGGCTTCAATTTATTGTGTAATTTTTTTTTCAAAGTGACTCCTTTCCCTTCTTTGATTTTTCAAATTTTTATTTTTAGACACCGTGTCTCCAAAAATTCACTATTTAAAAAGAATCCCATTAAAATCCGACTACTGGTTTTTAGAGTTAAGACGTTAAAAAGGAAAAGCTAAAATTAAATCTCATAATTAGTATTCTATAATTAATTATATTTATATTAAATTTTTGTCGGGGGGGGGGGGGATTTTATATAGAAATCGATAATTGGTTGGGTTATAGGAAGGAATATATTTTAGTAATATTCTTTTTCGACATTTAATGGGTCATTTATTCTAATAAAAAAAAATAATTTTCTTTTTAGGTTTTCGTACTAAAAACCCTAAACTTTTTTTTTTTACAAAATTTAATATTCTTTTTAGAAATATACATATTATTTACATACCCTCCAGTTTTAGTTTAATAAAAATTTCTCAAATTTTTTTAAAGTCCATAATTATGTTACAGACATCTTTCTGGATAATTCTATAATTTGGTCAAATAGTGCTCTATTGAAGAATTATCCAAAAATAGGGATTTTTTGATGCCTTGATATTTTATTAATTTATGTTTAATGTTTTCATTATTTTACTTATATTATTTTAAGGGGCGCGTCTCAGGGTGCTAACTTTGGGACTTTCCAGCGGCCACAATTTTGAAGCTATCGACCTCAAATTTTTTTTAAATTAAAGCTATTTAAAATATCTACAAGTTGTAGAAGCCCTTTTTTTGATTTTCGAAAAAAAAAATTTTTTTTTAGATTAATCGCATTAAATAAAAGATATTTTAAAAAAAGGAGCTCTATATCTTGTAGATAATTAAATTAGTAATCATTGTGTTAAAAAATAATTAATTTTTTTCTTTTAATTAATTAGCTGGAAAGTCTAGAATGAAATTGGACTAAAAAAGCTTTTTTGAAGCAACTCTAGTTCAAGGTTTCTCCGCTTGAGAGCGTTGCAAACGTTACTCATGAAATTCACTTCTCCCAATATTCATCTTTGCTCTCTATGACAGGTTCCTTGTTAAAATACCATTTACATTACAAAAAAATAATTATAATAAAAAAAGTTGTAGCCTAAGGATGACATCATCACATGACCGCCCTTAGCGATAAATTGAAAATAAAAGTTCTAAATTAAATTCTTTTTTACTCATATAATAGAAAAAATAAAAAATTGTGGAAACCAAATTTAATATTTATATGATTAATTATAAAAAAATAAATGTGAGATTTAATTTTAACTTTTTCTTTATAACGCATCAACTCTGAAACTACTTGAAGGATTTACTATTTTTTAAAGAAGATTTCATGGGAGTTTTATTTTCGAAAAAAAATCATTTAGGGTGTCTAGAAATAAAAATACCAAATTTTAAAGATTTCTTTGAAAAAATTGGACAATAAAACGAGGGTCCGGGGACGTGAGGGGGGTAAGCCTAGATGTGCGGCCTGTTTCTGATAAAAAAAAAAAAAAAACACGTGTTCTATTTGTTTAACAGATTATTTTTGAGTGAGTTATTGTGTCTAGAAAAAAAAAAAAAAAAAGAAACGTGATTTGTTTCAAATTTGTAATAATGACTGATTGATTATAGAGTTTGGAATGACAAATGTTTTTTTGATGTTTATATAATAATATTTGTTATTATTCTATGGATTTTCACTCCCCTAAGGCTTCAATCAAATGTCAGGATGTAGGCTACGTAAGACATGAGGGGTTTAGAAATAGCAATGAACCTCTTCCTCAAACCTTATATACCTTTTAGTGCCTGCCTCGATGGCTTGTTGTTATTGTATAATTATTATAAAACAACACCTAAATACATGGGGGAAATTATATTAGAAATTTTCTCCATATTAAATATATATTGAAAAATTGTGAAAAGATCAATTTTCATTAAACAAAAATTTTGTATTATTAATTGCTTTTCACAAAAATTCTTTACACTTTGAAAAAAAAAACCATAAAAATCCGACAAGTAGTTTGAGAGTTAATCCGTTACAAAGAAAAAAGAAAATTTTAAATTTAAATCTCACAATTATTATTCTATAATTGATAATATATAATAAATTTTAATAATAAATATGCATATCTAAAATTTAATTAGTATTTTTAAAAACTTTAAAAAGGAAAAATTTTGAAAAATATATTAATTTAATATCTTAATTAATTTTTGTATCAATTTAATTAGATTGAAAAATAAAATTTGATATTAATTATCGAAAAAAATAACTGTGAGATTTAATTAATTAAATTTCTAATTAACACATTAACTCTGAAACCAACTTGAATGATTTTTATGGGTTTTTTTTCATTGTGGTAGAAAATTTCCTGGATTGTAGTTTTTAGACTATTGAAAAAAAAAATAAAAGAGGAATTATTTGACCTTTCTTTATATTATTTATTTGAAATTAATCTCTTGCTATTATATAGACGAAAGGCAGCTAGAAAGTTTGACTAACTATTCACGGGGGTGGTTTAAATTCGCTTAATGAAGAAATACCAGCATGTATTAACTTGGTAAATGAAAGAGAGAGAGAGAAAGGATTATGTAGTATTTTTGAAAGCTTTGAAGAAGAGAAGATAATTTCTATTCGAATATTGTTAGATAGAATAATTGATAAATGCCTTTTTGTGGATGAATTAATTCCCAGCCCCCCCCCCCCCCCACTCACTCTTTGGTCAAGGAATTTCCATCAAACGAATTCTTTTGTTTTCAATTTATCTATTAAAATTTTGTATTATAGATAACAATAATAAGGAATTTACTAAAGAGAAAATGTTGTTAATTATTTCCTCAAAAAATATGTGGAGAAATAATTAAAAAGAAAAATTAGTTTACTTTGCCTTAATTAAATCTCATAATTGATAAATTTCTTTCTTTTTCTTATAAAAAGAGAAAGTTTATGCCTAGGGCATTGTAGAAAAGACACAAAAATAAAATAAGTTTTTTTTTGTGGTCCTGAGTAAGTCAGATCAAAAATTTTATGAAATAGGATCCTGGAGAATTTGCTCAAAAAATCACTATCATATTATTTTTAGTTCCGAGGAAAGGTTTGATTTGATTCCGAAACGTCGACCAAAAAATTGTGTGATTTTAGGAAACCACGATGCAAGTGAAACTTTTTTTTTCGGATCGTAGGCGTTTAACTGTAAATTTTCAGAAAATTATTCAATTAAGGGTATTAAAATCGCGTGTTTTTAATCTTAACTTAATAATTGGAAAATGGGAAATCAATAGACGCATGTTAAAAACTGAGAACAATATTTATTTAGCAATTGAAGATTTGAATTATTTTAAATTATTTAAAAAATATATTTTATCAATTTAAAAATTGAATACCTTTCAAATCTCACAATTATTTTTTTATAATTTGTCATATATATTAAATTTCAACTTTCCTATTTTTTTCGTCACGGCCATGTGACGTCATGGCTTGTA
>JAKCPI010027515.1:0-32735 GCA_023213315.1 Euborellia annulipes
AGATAGTTGATTAAAACTCGATCAAATCGCGTTCTTATGCACATTAATTTTCATTATAGAATTTTTTCCTTTGGCGAGGGGGAGGGCTATCTGTATTGGCAACGGCTTATTGATATATATTGTTTATGTAACATATACAAATAAATAGTTTAATTTTGTGTTCCGAATCTCGCCTATCATTTTACTAATTATACATGGTGTCAGAAGTAAATTGGAATTAGAAAAATCAAGTATGGCAAGTAATACATGGCAGTTGCCAGAAACTTTTAATTTTAGGTCTGAAGATTGGCCTAAATGGAGGCGAAGATTCGAGCGCTTTAGAATAGTTTCAGGATTGGATGCAAAAACTGAAAATGAACAAATTAATGCATTGATCTATTGTATGGGTGATCAAGCGGATGATGTCTTTTTAGCTTTGAACTTGAAGGCTACGGATAAAGGGAAATTTGAAAAAGTAATTACAGCTTTTCAAAATCATTTTATAGTTAAAAGAAATATAATTTATGAAAGAGCGATATTTAATAAACGAACTCAGGCTGTTGGTGAGTCAGTGGAAGCATTTATCACTTCTCTCTTTGCTCTTTCTGAACATTGTGAGTATGGAACTCTAAAGGAAGATCTTATTCGTGATCGAATTGTTGTTGGGCTTCAAGATGAGAAAATTTCTGAGAGGCTTCAACTTCAGAATGATCTGATTAGAGAAAGCCATTGTCATAGCCAAACAAGCAGAACAAATAAAAAAAGCAAAATCCTGAAATGCATAACGAAACCCAGAAACAAATTGATAAAGTTCAAACTAGAAAATTTAAGAAAGATGAATTTTTTAATGAAAAAAGGAATAAATCAAAAGAAAATAAAACTAATTTTAATAAAAATAATTCTAAAGAAGAAAAGAATAATGAAAAGCCAAGAAATAATGGTTGTGGAAGATGTGGAAAGGAATTTCATTTTCCAAATCGATGCCCAGCGTTTAATTCAATCTGTTTTTCCTGTAAAAGGAGACTAGGAGGCGCCACGTAGAGGTTCCTTCCAAGCCCCCAAAAAATTATCTTTATCTTCTTTTAAAGTCCTTCGATCCAGTGAATAAATACTCTAGCAGCTTGTGGTAATTTAAAAAAAAAAAAAATTATTTTTCACTGTATCTAGAAAATAAAAAGAAACAAATTTTAGGACATTCCTCGATCTACCAGTATTTTAATATTAATAAATGCTGTCCAAATGATTTATAGAAAAGTTTCTTGAATGAGGTGGCTAATAGCTAGGCAGGAGAAGCTGCAGATTAAGGAACTGGGATTAAAGAATGTTTGCTGGTTCGTGTTCGAGAAATCTCCTCATCAAGATTGAAAGGAGCGAGATAATCTCACCCTCCAGGAACAGACACAAATGAGTCTTACGTGGATGAAATTTTCTTTTATTCTAAGTAATTCAACTTCAGCAACTTCGATTCTGGACTTTTTTCAATTTATCACAGGAAATAATTTGCAAAATGAATGAGTGGCAAATATAATATAATTCTTTTCAGGATGGTTTTTTGCTTGAGGATAGAATTTGTCAATTTTCTGAGATTTCATTCATATTTTCTATATTTTAGAAGATCATCTACAAGTTATCTGAAAAGAAATTTTTATTCTAACTAATAATATTCAAACGAAATTATTTAAATGTATAATATATTAATTTTATAATATTAAAAAAATTACCTTTCAGCAATTACTCCTCTAATATCTACTAGGAAAAATCATTCCATTCCAGAATAAGAGCATACATTAAAATTTTGACTTCATTGCTTCAAGAAAAAGGCAAATGAAAAGATTAGAATCGATGGACTGTGGAAGTTAAATGCAACATTCTACATTGCTGGCTTTTTTATTATATATTTGTTATAAAGTCAGACGTATAGTGAGCACATATTTCGTCGCTCTTTTGGATAAATATTATTATTTATTTTTGAAAATGAGTAGTCCTAAAAAAAAAAAAAAATTGAATTAGTTTTGACCCTAATCAGTTAATTATGACAATATCAAGTTAGTGTACTATTTATCTTTCATTTGCGAGATTTTTTCTCTTCTCTCAAACAAATATTCACTAATTAAAAGTAAACACCAAAAAAGTTATCTCTTTTAGTTTTCCGACAATAATTATTTACTTATGGAATATATTTAATTGGATTATGGAATTTATTTCTTCTAAGATATTAATCACAGCCACTTCCACACTCGAGAAATATATTTAAATGTCTCAATTGTGTTATTAAACATGTTATAATTCCTGTCCTGAAAAAAAAAAATTTAAATTAATTCTAATCAGTTAATTTATAAGAATTATGAATTAGTGTTTTAATTTATGTATATATATATATATATATATATATATATATATATATATATATGCGAAGATAAGTTTTCTCGGGTTGAGTCGCGTGTGATGTGGAGATTTACTCGACGTTTCGGCTCTCCTTTTGGAGCCATTTTCAAGAGTATGGAATTAGGGGGAATTGTTGGGGTGGATTGTTTACGGGGTCGCAGTCTTGCTGGTCCCCAGGTCAATTTGGATGCCTCAGAGGCTTGGTTTGGTCTCTGAGAGCAGGAGGAAGGTTGAGTGTGTGTAATTGCGTTTGTGTTCGGTTTGGGTTGACTACGGGGCCTCAGTCTGCCTCCCCAAGTCGATGTGTTATTGGTTTGGTTAGTGGATGTGTTAGGAGATTGGGTTTGTTTCTGAGATTTGGATTGGGTGTGTGTATGTGTGATCGTGTCTGTGTTTAATTTAGGTTGACTTTGGGGCCTCAATCTGCCTACTCCCCCAGTCGATGTATTGCCGGATGTTTCCGAGGCTTGTGTTTGTCTTTGAGATGTGTTGGGTTGTGTGGTGGCGGTTTGCGTGTTGATGGTCGAAGTGATTTGTGTTTTGGTTTGTCTTACTGCTGTGGCGCTCGAGGTCTTGAATGCTCGCTGGCTATTTGACGACTGAGCCTTCTCGGTTGGGTTTGCTGCTTTTATACCTGAGTTAATTGGGGTACTAATGGTCATTCCTTTGTTATTGCCTGACCCATTTTTTAGAGCTAATTGGTTTCGGAGTGGTAATCCCTTTTTGAATCATAATGGACTGCTTAATTTATGATTCAAAAAGGGATTACCACTCCGAAACCAATTAGCTCTAAAAATGGGTCAGGCAATAACAAAGGAATGACCATTAGTACCCCAATTAACTCAGGTATAAAAGCAGCAAACCCAACCGAGAAGGCTCAGTCGTCAAATAGCCAACGAGCATTCAAGACCTCGAGCGCCACAGCAGTAAGACAAACCAAAACACAAATCACTTCGACCATCAACACGCAAACCGCCACCACACAACCCAACACATCTCAAAGACAAACACAAGCCTCGGAAACATCCGGCAATACATCGACTGGGGGAGTAGGCAGATTGAGGCCCCAAAGTCAACCTAAATTAAACACAGACACGATCACACATACACACACCCAATCCAAATCTCAGAAACAAACCCAATCTCCTAACACATCCACTAACCAAACCAATAACACATCGACTTGGGGAGGCAGACTGAGGCCCCGTAGTCAACCCAAACCGAACACAAACGCAATTACACACACTCAACCTTCCTCCTGCTCTCAGAGACCAAACCAAGCCTCTGAGGCATCCAAATTGACCTGGGGACCAGCAAGACTGCGACCCCGTAAACAATCCACCCCAACAATTCCCCCTAATTCCATACTCTTGAAAATGGCTCCAAAAGGAGAGCCGAAACGTCGAGTAAATCTCCACATCACACGCGACTCAACCCGAGAAAACTTATCTTCGCATACATCCAGTCGCGGAAACCTTCCAGAACATATATATATATATATATATATATATATATAGAGAGAGAGAGAGAGAGAGAGAGATTTGAAAAATTTCGGAGAGGCCCGCGCCCCCTTATAAACGCTCCTGGCTAATATCTAATATAGGTAGTGTCATACACAGGGAAGGGCCGGTGGAAATAAATCCCTGGGACGTACTCCTTCAAACTTCATTCATAAAATCCTAATAAAAAATTATTTTCACTAGATTGCTAGACCTCTAAGGGATAGATTCTTAAACAATTTCTCTTTTGCAGGTTTGTGTTTCTCCAGTGTAATTGTGCTCAGTGTTCAGTGTTCAGTGTTCAACTAGTGCAATCAACTGGATCAGCTCTACGAGTGCCAGGAAGCTTCGATGGATCCATACGAAGAGCTAAAATGAAAGATATTCTCGTTGATTTATTCCATGAACGGTTCATAATGATATGCGGTCAGATCTTATTGAAAGATCGAAGCCCAGGTTCCAAGTGTTCTTGTGTTTTGCGAAAAGACGCATTCGGGAGTCTGATATGTTTTTGTATCTTTGAGGGTGAGTTTGAGGAGGCTCTATGAGTAAAGCGAGTCAGGGAAGGGTTGCCGTTTCTCCAAGAATAGCCTGGAGAGTCAAAATTGCAATTCTTGAGGCTAGGAACCCGAGGGCTCCACCGATCTGATGGTAGAGACGGGGTTACAAATACTCTCTCTACTGTCTTCGTATTTTGTGTTAGGCTAGGTAGGATCTCTTCCATGCCCCCCGCACTCGTTTGCTTGTAATCCAAAAAATCACACTCATTCTCATTCTGATATGATTTCCTCAGACTCCCGGTTTATGGTTAAAATATATATATATATATATTCATCAAATATATATATATAATTTGTGTTCGGAAAGCAAGGGATAATTAATTATTTAAAACTTGCTGTTCTTTTTTTTATTTCATTTACTACATACACTTTTTGTTGTAGTAGTTGAAGATATCTTTTTTGGTGTTTATTTTTTATTTAGTGTTTATGAGAGTGTAAAAAAGTGAGACAAGAGAGAAAATTTTCAATATTTTTTGGGAAATTTAAGGTAAACATAAATAAATTAAAACACTAATTCATAATTCTTATAAATTAACTGATTAGAATTAATTTAAATTTTTTTTCAGGACAGGAATTATAACATGTTTAATAACACAATTGAGACATTTAAATATATTTCTCGAATGTGGAAGTGGCTGTGATTAATATCTTAGAAGAAATAAATTCCATAATCCAATTAAATATATTCCATAAGTAAATAATTATTGTCGGAAAACTAAAAGAGATAACTTTTTTGGTGTTTACTTTTAATTAGTGAATATTTGTTTGAGAGAAGAGAAAAAATCTCGCAAATGAAAGATAAATAGTACACTAACTTGATATTGTCATAATTAACTGATTAGGGTCAAAACTAATTCAATTTTTTTACTTTCTCGTACCCTATATATGAAATATATAGGAGAGAAAGTAATACGATCATGTCAAAATCGATGTCGAGATTTTGATGGATATACATGTTTTGAGGTCCCCTGAGTCCAAAAAAGTGGGTCCCGCAAATTGGTCTGTGTGTGTGTGTATGTGTGTGTGTCTGTGTGTCTGTAACGATTTTTTTAGCATGAAGGAATTGAGCTACCGGATTGAAATTTTATATTTAACTTAGGTACCTTTGAAGAATCTCAAAATAAGCTTTTGAACAAAATCGGCCAAAAAGTACTAGTACTTTACTGATGTACTTTTTCAGTTTTTTTCGATTTTCTCAAAATTCCCTCCAAGGATTTTTTTTAAAATTCATAAATTAACTATTTTTTAGATGCTCTTTAAAATGTATATTCTCATTTTGCCGTTGAAATCTTCTGAAGACCACTTTACTCTTGTTTTTTTTTAGGACTACTCATTTTCAAAAATAAATAATAATATTTATCCAAAAGAGCGACGAAATATGTGCTCACTATACGTCTGACTTTATAACAAATATATAATAAAAAAGCCAGCAATGTAGAATGTTGCATTTAACTTCCACAGTCCATCGATTCTAATCTTTTCATTTGCCTTTTTCTTGAAGCAATGAAGTCAAAATTTTAATGTATGCTCTTATTCTGGAATGGAATGTTTTTCCTAGTAGATATTAGAGGAGTAATTGCTGAAAGGTAATTTTTTTAATATTATAAAATTAATATATTATACATTTAAATAATTTCGTTTGAATATTATTAGTTAGAATAAAAATTTCTTTTCAGATAACTTGTAGATGATCTTCTAAAATATAGAAAATATGAATGAAATCTCAGAAAATTGACAAATTCTATCCTCAAGCAAAAAACCATCCTGAAAAGAATTATATTATATTTGCCACTCATTCATTTTGCAAATTATTTCCTGTGATAAATTGAAAAAAGTCCAGAATCGAAGTTGCTGAAGTTGAATTACTTAGAATAAAAGAAAATTTCATCCACGTAAGACTCATTTGTGTCTGTTCCTGGAGGGTGAGATTATCTCGCTCCTTTCAATCTTGATGAGGAGATTTCTCGAACACGAACCAGCAAACATTCTTTAATCCCAGTTCCTTAATCTGCAGCTTCTCCTGCCTAGCTATTAGCCACCTCATTCAAGAAACTTTTCTATAAATCATTTGGACAGCATTTATTAATATTAAAATACTGGTAGATCGAGGAATGTCCTAAAATTTGTTTCTTTTTATTTTCTAGATACAGTGAAAAATAATTTTTTTTTTTTTTTTTTTAAATTACCACAAGCTGCTAGAGTATTTATTCACTGGATCGAAGGACTTTAAAAGAAGATAAAGATAATTTTTTGGGGGTTGGAAGGAACCTCTACGTGGCGCCTCCTAGTAACGTTGTCTTATCTAAAAGACTTGGCTAATCCTTAAACAACAGCAAAATACTTCAAACAGAATTGTAAAAAGATGAAATTATAAAGCAGCTCGATAAAAAATAAAAATTTTGTATATTCTTATAAGCTCAGGCATTCCAAGAAGGGACCCTTATTCCCTTCAAATTTGAATCGTTTCTTACAAAATTTATATGATCTTATTATATGAAACTGGTATGACATGCACAGAACACAACTTTCAATTATCGAATGTAAGAGAAATTTGTGAGGCTGTGCAACCATCACACCAGATTTTTTATTACATAATTTCTAGAGGAACCACGAGTGGTTGGATGAGAGGAGCCAAAAATCAGGGCCGCTACGAGGGCGTGGCAAAACAGGCGCCCACCACGGGCGCAACTAGGGTTGGTAGATTCGGAGGCTGAATCGATTCGATTTTCGATTTTTAAAATCGAAACCAAATAATCGATTCTTTAAAAAAAATCGATTTTGCCTTAAAAAATCGATTTTAATCGATTTTCGGATTTTTTTACAAAAAATCTTTCACTATGCCCATAAGTTGATTTTAAGGTTCTGCTTACGATTTCCAAGCGGTTTGTGGAACAAGAAAAATAGAACGTTGCATTACTGATGCCCAAATCAATTTATTCAGTCTTTATAACTTCTTTAAAAACCAACACATTGTATATGGTATAACATATTTAGTCTTTATAACTTTAGTTTTAACGTTATAACGTAAATTTTAACAAACAAAGAGAATTAAACATCAGCTTCTATATTTCTCAAAAAATATGGTGAGACTCGTCGCACAGCACAACTTTCTCTTATCTTCAATAAGCGAAAGTTGTGTTCTGTCCTTGTCACACCAGATTTTTGTGTGGACATATATTTAGGGTCCGACAGTAAGCTTAAGGTACATTTGAATTCAAGATTGTTTTTCTAAAACACCCCTTTTTTTCTCATTCACACACACATTCACAGTCTTCTCGGCAACTTAAACTATTTAAGACTTTTACGATATACGATATCCGTTATTGATAATACACACATATTAGGGGTCCAGGCATTTGGATCCAAATGGCTTAAATAAAATCATCGGACTGCCTGGGGTCCGAATCCGCGACTTTGGTATACGAGGTTAGCATGCTAACCTCTACACCAAGCCCCGAGGGCTGGATTCAAGATTAAAATTTATAAACATGGGGAAATATTTATATTTTGTTACCATTGCAACAAATTCTCACAGAAGAAATAGAAAATTTTCGTTAATTTTGATAAAAAATCAAAACAAAATCATACAGGTGTCATTAAAAAAAGGGTAAATATAAACAAATGAATTTGTGAAACAAATGAATTTGTTTATATTTAGCCCTTTTTTAATGGCACCTGTATGATTTTGTTTTGATTTTTTATCAAAATTAACGAAAATTTTCTATTTCTTCTTGTGATTATTTCAAAAACTATTCAGTTTTCGTAAAAATGTCAAAGAATAAAAACTTTTTAAAATAGAGTATTTTATCATAATATAACAAAAAAAGTGAAAATTTCAAAATTTTTGAAAAAAATTTTTTAAGTAAAGTACTACTTCCAAGTGACGTATTTACTCCAAAAGTTGATAGAAATCTACAATTTTAGTGTAAGGAGCATAAACCAAATTTCATCTATCTAGCTGCTTTGGTTTTTAAGCAATCGTGTTCACACACACACCCAGATGTAATTCCAAAAGAATATACGAGAAAGTCTCGGGGAAGTCAATCCCCATAATTTAAAGTTTTTTCTTTTAAACACTCACACTTTTTTTCTCATGGGTCACACTCACACACACATTCACACAGTCTTTTCGGCAACTCAGGCCATATAAGACTTTACGATATCCGTTATTGATAAATATACATATACTAGCTGCGGTAGGGTTGCCTTCGGCAACCCTACCTCGCTAGCCCTGGCGGGCGGCGTCTCGGGATATGACTAAGAGTTGTCCAGATAAATGTATTTTAATTAATTATGAAAGGAGTTTTTATTTTTTATTTTAAATATTTGATTAATATATTTTTCAATTATTTACACCCTAAGGAAGCGTAATTTTAAATTTTATTAAAAACGAATGAAAAATAAATTTCAGGGGGGGGGGCAGGGGGGTGATTGAACTTTCTGAGGTCTAAAATACCATTTTTCAATTATTTACACCCTAAGGAAGCGAAATTTTAAATTTTATTAAAATCGAATGAAAAATAAATTTCAGGGGGGCAGGGGGGTGATTGAACTTTCTGATGTCTAAAATACCATTTTTCAATTATTTACACCCTAAGAAAGCAACATTTTAAATTTTATTAAAATCGAATGAAAAATAAATTTTAGGGGGGGTCAGGGGGGTGATTGAACTTTCTGATGTCTAAAATACCATTTTTCAATTATTTACACCCTAAGAAAGCGTCATTTTAAATTTTATTAAAATCGAATGAAAAATAAATTTCAGGGGGGTCAGGGGGTGATTGAACTTTCTGATGTCTAAAATACCATTTTTCAATTATTTACACCCTAAGAAAGCGTCATTTTAAATTTTATTAAAATCGAATGAAAAATAAATTTCAGGGGGGGGTCAGGGGGGTGATTGAACTTTCTGATGTCTAAAATACCATTTTTCAATTATTTACACCCTAAGAAAGCATCATTTTAAATTTTATTAAAATCGAATGAAAAATAAATTTTAGGGGGGTCAGGGGGGTGATTGAACTTTCTGATGTCTAAAATACCATTTTTCAATTATTTACACCCTAAGAAAGCGTCATTTTAAATTTTATTAAAATCGAATGAAAAATAAATTTTAGGGGGGTCAGGGGGTGATTGAACTTTCTGATGTCTAAAATACCATTTTTCAATTATTTACACCCTAAGAAAGCGTCATTTTAAATTTTATTAAAATCGAATGAAAAATAAATTTTAGGGGGGTCAGGGGGTGATTGAACTTTCTGATGTCTAAAATACCATTTTTCAATTATTTACACCCTAAGAAAGCGTCATTTTAAATTTTATTAAAATCGAATGAAAAATAAATTTTAGGGGGGGTCAGGGGGGTGATTGAACTTTCTGATGTCTAAAATACCATTTTTCAATTATTTACACCCTAAGAAAGCGTCATTTTAAATTTTATTAAAATCGAATGAAAAATAAATTTTAGGGGGGTCAGGGGGTGATTGAACTTTCTGATGTCTAAAATACCATTTTTCAATTATTTACACCCTAAGAAAGCGTCATTTTAAATTTTATTAAAATCGAATGAAAAATAAATTTTAGGGGGGTCAGGGGGTGATTGAACTTTCTGATGTCTAAAATACCATTTTTCAATTATTTACACCCTAAGAAAGCGTCATTTTAAATTTTATTAAAATCGAATGAAAAATAAATTTTAGGGGGGTCAGGGGGGGTGATTGAACTTTCTGATGTCTAAAATACCATTTTTCAATTATTTACACCCTAAGAAAGCGTCATTTTAAATTTTATTAAAATCGAATGAAAAATAAATTTCAGGGGGGGGTCAGGGGGTGATTGAACTTTCTGATGTCTAAAATACCATTTTTCAATTATTTACACCCTAAGAAAGCGTCATTTTAAATTTTATTAAAATCGAATGAAAAATAAATTTTAGGGGGGGGTCAGGGGGGTGATTGAACTTTCTGATGTCTAAAATACCATTTTTCAATTATTTACACCCTAAGAAAGCGTCATTTTAAATTTTATTAAAATCGAATGAAAAATAAATTTCAGGGGGGTCAGGGGGGTGATTGAACTTTCTGATGTCTAAAATACCATTTTTCAATTATTTACACCCTAAGAAAGCGACATTTTAAATTTTATTAAAATCGAATGAAAAATAAATTTCAGGGGGGTCAGGGGGTGATTGAACTTTCTGATGTCTAAAATACCATTTTTCAATTATTTACACCCTAAGAAAGCGTCATTTTAAATTTTATTAAAATCGAATGAAAAATAAATTTCAGGGGGGGTCAGGGGGGTGATTGAACTTTCTGATGTCTAAAATACCATTTTTCAATTATTTACACCCTAAGAAAGCGTCATTTTAAATTTTATTAAAATCGAATGAAAAATAAATTTTAGGGGGGGTCAGGGGGGTGATTGAACTTTCTGATGTCTAAAATACCATTTTTCAATTATTTACACCCTAAGAAAGCGTCATTTTAAATTTTATTAAAATCGAATGAAAAATAAATTTCAGGGGGGTCAGGGGGGTGATTGAACTTTCTGATGTCTAAAATACCATTTTTCAATTATTTACACCCTAAGAAAGCGTCATTTTAAATTTTATTAAAATCGAATGAAAAATAAATTTCAGGGGGGTCAGGGGGGTGATTGAACTTTCTGATGTCTAAAATACCATTTTTCAATTATTTACACCCTAAGAAAGCGTCATTTTAAATTTTATTAAAATCGAATGAAAAATAAATTTCAGGGGGGGGTCAGGGGGGTGATTGAACTTTCTGATGTCTAAAATACCATTTTTCAATTATTTACACCCTAAGAAAGCAACATTTTAAATTTTATTAAAATCGAATGAAAAATAAATTTTAGGGGGGGTCAGGGGGGTGATTGAACTTTCTGATGTCTAAAATACCATTTTTCAATTATTTACACCCTAAGAAAGCGACATTTTAAATTTTATTAAAATCGAATGAAAAATAAATTTCAGGGGGGTCAGGGGGGTGATTGAACTTTCTGATGTCTAAAATACCATTTTTCAATTATTTACACCCTAAGAAAGCGTCATTTTAAATTTTATTAAAATCGAATGAAAAATAAATTTCAGGGGGGGGTCAGGGGGTGATTGAACTTTCTGATGTCTAAAATACCATTTTTCAATTATTTACACCCTAAGAAAGCGTCATTTTAAATTTTATTAAAATCGAATGAAAAATAAATTTCAGGGGGGTCAGGGGGGTGATTGAACTTTCTGATGTCTAAAATACCATTTTTCAATTATTTACACCCTAAGAAAGCGTCATTTTAAATTTTATTAAAATCGAATGAAAAATAAATTTTAGGGGGGTCAGGGGGTGATTGAACTTTCTGATGTCTAAAATACCATTTTTCAATTATTTACACCCTAAGAAAGCAACATTTTAAATTTTATTAAAATCGAATGAAAAATAAATTTTAGGGGGGTCAGGGGGTGATTGAACTTTCTGATGTCTAAAATACCATTTTTCAATTATTTACACCCTAAGAAAGCGACATTTTAAATTTTATTAAAATCGAATGAAAAATAAATTTTAGGGGGGGGTCAGGGGGGTGATTGAACTTTCTGATGTCTAAAATACCATTTTTCAATTATTTACACCCTAAGAAAGCAACATTTTAAATTTTATTAAAATCGAATGAAAAATAAATTTCAGGGGGGGGTCAGGGGGGGTGATTGAACTTTCTGGGGTCTAAAATACCATTTTTCAATTATTTACACCCTAAGAAAGCGTCATTTTAAATTTTATTAAAATCGAATGAAAAATAAATTTCAGGGGGGGGGGGCAGGGGGGTGATTGCACTTTCTGGGGTCTAAAATACCATTTTTCAATTATTTACACCCTAAGAAAGCGTCATTTTAAGTTTTATTAAAATCGAATGAAAAATAAAAAAAATAAAATTTTAGGGGGGGGGGGGTGGGGGCGCAGAGCGGAAAAATCTTTTCAAATGTCGAATTGTTAGGGGGAGGAAGAGTTTTTATTTTTCATTTTAAAGATTTGATAAATATATTTTTCATAAAGCGAGTTAGATCCTGTTTTCCAATGCTTTGCTATGGGGTAATTGATAACCCCCCAAAAAGGGGGGGGTTCCCTACCCCTAATTCGATATAATGATAGCCTAAAACCACCCCCGGAAAATTCCCTACCCATTAAAAAAAACTCCATGAAAATCGGTCCAGTAGTTTCGGAGTCTATGCGTTACAAACAGACAGACAGACAGACAGACAGACAGACAGACAGAGATTGTCTTTTATATAATAGTATAGATGAGGTCCAGGCATTCTTATTTAAACCATTTGGAAATTCCAAATGGTTTAAATAAAATCATCGGACTATATATATATATATATATATATTTAAACGATATTGAAGTCATAGTGAGCCAATGAAACTGAAGCTCATTTCATGTAAGATTAAAAAAAAGTAAAAAAAAAATTACTATAGCCATTTCTCAGAATCTTGTTCTCATTTTAAAATCAAATCAAAAAAAATTTCAATTGCCATTTCATATAATTTTAATTTTTAATCGTTAAAATTTTCAACGAAAACAATAAATACTATTTTAAATTGCCTCTTTGACGATTTTAACCGAATTAAAACGAATTCGATTGATCCTTGAAACATAGTGAAGATAGCTGCTTTGTGTATTCTTTGTTTTGTTTTTATACATCTTTGACATGGACTTCTGTCAAACGCATTAAAAAAATCAACTTAATTTACAAATAAAATGATTGATAATTAGTTAATGAATAAATAAAGTAAAAAGTTTTCTTGTGATGATGGCTTTGACCAACGTGCTGTTGCTTAGTCAAATTGCTGGTTATGTGATCGCTCTGATCCTCTCTCTTTGTATCACAGTGCCAATGAGCCTGCACCAGGATGAGTTCAAGTATTTATTTCTTATTATTATTATTATTCTACATTCAATTTATTTAACAAAAAATGTGTTATTATTCACCAACTTAATTAAAATATTTTTAAAATTTGTTCTCAACATTTTATTTTAAAAAAATTGGACAGTAGAGGATCCAAAAGTATTCATTCCAATTTTGTGGGGGAAAACAGCTCTGTAAAAAGTTTATAATGAAACTTGATTATTTATTTGAGTTTTTTTTTTTGCAGAGGACATTGTCTTCTCTTCTCGACTGGAGTTTGGCAAGAGACAGGCCAAATTAAAGTGAATTGGGCCTCACAATCATATTGCAATTATACAATATTTGTCGGCGTTATATCATTTATTGTTTCTGCTATTCAAATTTATCGATTATCAGTATATCTTCATAAAGAAATAGATAGGTATATATTTTAAATAATTTCATACTTCACTCTCTTCTCTGACTGCACCAGTCACTGATTGTAAAAATAAAATCCACTTGCCTTATAACAGTCTTTTCGAATTAAACACTAATTGCATAAATTGAAATAACTTTTTGATTCATTTATTTAATAATTTGACAACATCTGAGCGATATGTGAAAATATGCACTTAAGGCGCTTCGGAAAGCAAAGCTGTTGGTAGGGAGCTTCAGGAGGCATGTTTTTGCCGATAAGATGGCGTTAGGGGTCTTAAAAATTTAGCCAAAAAAACTCAACTATTACAAAAATTTGCCAGCAGATGGCAGGATGGTAGGACTAAATTTAATCTCATTTATTTGTTTGATCTTTTATTTTATTTTTATTTTGAAATTCCTATCGGGATCCCCGTTTATTTACCCGAGGTGCTGTTTGATCTTTTAATAATGAATAGTATTTAAGGACCCTGTTATGCATTAGTGTCAAGCGCCTAAAAATTAAAAATTGATTTAAAGAAAACAAAAAACTTTAATGTTAATTTTCTCAAAACTCGGTAGATGGCACTTGGCACACTATTGCGTAACAGGGTCCATATTAGAGCCCTACACGGGTACGGGTTGGCCTGTAGGCCCGTTACCCGCCCGGCCCGCGGACCGGGCCGGGCGGGCTTTGGAGGCCATGAAAAAATTACGGGCGGGTACGGGCGGGTAGCAAGTCTAAATAAACGGGTTCGGGCGGACGGGCATGCAAATAAAATCGGGCGGGCACGGACCTATAAAACAAAAATCAAAAAATTTTAAATATTTCTTTTTTTTTTCTATATCTGAGATCATGAAAATGTTGAGTTTTTTTATTATAAATTTAAAATAAAAGAAAAATTAAATATATTTAAATAAAATTATTTTATTTAAAAATTGCTAGACATTCGTTCATTCATTCACTAAATCTCGGGCGGGTATGGGCGGGTTTGAAAAAAATTCCGGGCGGGTACGGGCGGGAAGTCAAAAAAAAAATACGGACACGGACCGGTCCGGGCCAAAAAAAATCGGCCCGTGCAGGGCTCTAGTCCATATATATATTATATATCATTTATAATAGCATAAAAATATAGGCTTAGGATAAAGTAATCTGCCAATGCCGGCTGTTAGACAAGGCTGCCATCTTTTGCAAGAATACTGAACTATTTGGCCGTAATTTTCAAATAAATACGAAATTTATTTTTGGCTTGGTCACCATATTTAATTATTATAGATTGGATATTAATGATTTTTACATTTTTATGTAAAATGCTCCTGAATTTAAATAATCTTAAAAAAAACCGCAGATAATCACTAGTTTCGGACCAAAGATTCAATGTGCCCTCATGAAGCCCCTAAGCAAGGGCGGATACAGAGGTGTTTCTCGGGGGAGGGGTAATCTGGTGTGACTCGTCGCACAGCACCAGAGGCGTATATAGAAATTTTTTTCGGGGGGGGGGCTGTTCTCAAAAGTTTCTACGAGACCCGAAATTTTTCGCCCGCGGGACCAACAATTTTTTCATGTTCCGTTCGCGATATCAAAAATTTCCGTTTTCAAATCTCGGGGGGGGTAATTACCCCTTGTATCCCCTTGCCCTTAAGACCCCATAAATATGCATAATAATTGTTTGAGTGCAACTCTAAAAACTCCTAAATACAGACAAAATAAAAAAAAAAAATGCATGATATAGAAAATTCAAGCCTTAATTATTGTATTATTATTGTTAAAATCTAATTTTTTCCCCCGATGAAATGCAGTAGAGAGAGAGAGGATAAAAATAAAATAATTTAATTTTCCTGTTGACCTTTCGAACGTCTTATCCTTAGAACTTGCAGCCGTTATGCAATGTATGTAATTAATTGAATGTGTTTATATGGAATGGAATGTTTCTAAACAAACAAATCTTTCATTTGAGTCATGAGGTCGAGGGGTCGTATCCCATCAATCTAAAAAAAATTGAGGCGTACAGTAATAAATAAATATAAAGGTTTATTTATTTCTAATTGAGAATCTGAACTAAGCAAAAAAAAAAAATTGATTCTATCCTATTTCTTAATTATTTGTACATATTTTACTCAGGAGCTCACCCCTTGTGAGTGGTGACCACGAGTTAACTGATCTAAGACTGCTACTTCAACCCTTTTGCCATCCGGCCGTTCAAAAAACCTCTCAAAGAGATGTGACCAAGACGGAAGAAAATTTAAATAGAAATAACTTATTCTAATCATGATTCAAACCCTAGATATTAATATTCAATGAATATCGCGATCCGTAATTGACAAGTCTTAGCAATTTAGGAAACACTGAAAAAACTCAAAAGAACAATTCAGAACCGGAGAAGAGGAGTGTTGAGCAAGCATTCTCCACGACAATGCCCGCTCAAACCGTCGATTCCTGCAAAACTTTGGTTGGAACGTCATCACCCACCCACCATACAGTCCCACCTGTTCCCTAAGTTGAAGGAACGGCGGTTCTGCTCCTACGACGAGGAGGAAGATAAGTTTCAACGCTTCCTGAAATGGGCACTGCCACAGCCTCTACAAAAATGCATCGACCGAAATGGCGATTTTGTAGAAAAATAGAGCAATCTTCAACCTTTAAAATGATGTAATTTTAATAAACGGTTCTTTGTATATCTAAAAAATAGGAGATCTTACTTTTGGGATTACCCGACCGCGCTGAATGCCTAAGGAGGTTCAGGAGCGACGACTAAACGTACTTAAACAAAAACTAGACTATAATAAGGAATTTTTCAATGCTGTTTTTTTTAAATGAATTAAATTCATAAGAGATTATTGGGACATCGAGTTATAATTTTTTTAATGACTTATTAAAAAATTATCGTAATTAATTTTTTTGTTATCAAGCAAATACAAAAAAACAATCTGTCCCAATAATCTTTAATTTTTTTTTATATTTAAAAATGAATTTATTGTTATTATTAATCACATATTAATTAAGAAATGTTTAAAATAAGCTTAGATGATTTATTTAAAAATCCAATGTCAAATTAGTTCAGCATTCTTGCAATAGATGGCAGGCTAGTCTAACAGACTGATCTACCTATTAGCCTATATTTCTATATTTTTATGCTTTTATAAATGATACATAATATATAATAACATTTATAAAGTATTTACTGTTAAAAGATCAATGAAAATCAACCAAATGCATTAAATATTATTAGCTACCATTCTGACATCTCTTGGCAAATTTTTGAATTTTGGGCATACTTTTTATGACACACAACGCCATCTTAGCGGGAAAAACATGCGTAACACCTTCGCTCCCTTTAACGGCAAATTCCCCCCCCCCCCTCTGATGGAATTCCCTTTGTTTTATTGTTTTTTTATTAGTATTTATAATAACTTGAATTTTTCTCTTTGATTTTAGTTCGTTTTTATCTTCATTTGTCGATATCATTGTGAGCAGTATTTTGTGTATGATGACGATTGGCGCTGCTTTGATGATCACTCTGGGATTTATGTCATGGTGTGAAGACATGACACAACGATTCCCCTCGTATGTACCTCTAATTTCTCCAATTTATACAAGAAACCAAATAAATTTCATCAATCCGCGAAAAATAATAAAATTGGAATTTTTTATTCCTCAGATGTGAGATTGCAGCCGGCAATCCGATTGACAAAGAGGATGGCATCGAGACTGCCGGATTTCATATTGAAATGGGAACGGCTCAGTTCGGCGCCTGGGCATCCTGGGCCTGCTGGGTGGGGCTCACCGTCTTTGCCGTACTTAAAATGTGGAAGTATCACCAATTGGAGAATCTCCGGGTCTCCATGTATATCGAACGACAACGATTAATAAATAGTAACAATAGCAGTGCTTCAAGCACGTTGCAGTCAACTAGCGGAACGGTTGAGCCCCATCCGAAGATCCCTGCCCCGCCCCCGCCACCCCCTGCCCATCAAATCACAAACGGAAATGGGGCCAAGCATGAACCTGATGATGCCATGTTACATGTTTAATTATATATATATCCAAAGATAACGTTAATTTATATTATATCCGTGATATCTACTATAATGTCTCTTCTTCTTCTTAAGATAGCCTTTAAATCTAGTTGAGTTTTAATATAATTGTTAAAAAAAAAAAAAAAAAAACTTTAAAAAAATAAACAAAAAGGACAATATATGTATTCTTCTCCACGTTGCGTTCTTTCAAGGCTGAAATACAGAGAAAAAAAAAAGAATTTGTTTATTATCAAAAGAGGAAACCAAACGACCAAGGCTTATTTCAAGGTCAGCTATTGTTTTTTTTTAAATTTTTGTCTATCTAATCTATATTCTTATAGGCTACTAAAAAAAAAAAAAAAAACAATTTTCAATTATTTTTTTTTTATACGACATCAAATAAAATATTAAAATAATTATATTTAAAAAAAATAATTTAATAAATATTTATTTGAAGGAGGTATATAGCTGAGTGTTGATAATCAAATAGGAAGAATAAAATGTAGTTATATTTTCAATTTATTAATAAACCAGGGCCGACGTTTCGGTCACATATGGGCATCCTCAGGGCCAGGTTAATGGCTGAAAATATATATAATCCTCGCCAAGTTATATTGGGCATACACAATTGCATGTCATTCACTCTCTGTCCATGGTATGGATTATATGTATTTTCAGCCATTAACCTGACCCTGAGGATGATCCCATATGTGACCGAAACGTCGGCCCTGGTTTATTAATAAATTGAAATATAACTAACTGCTTGCTCATTTTATTCTTTCTATTTGATTAATAAATATTAAAGGTGAAATTATCAAATAATTAATAATAATAATAATAATTTTTTTTTTTTAATTTATTCAAGGATTTTTACACATTTTCTGAGCCCATTTAGACCAAGGGACTGCCTAAATTGATATTCAGTGTAATTTACAAAAATTTCCATCTCCTGGAACAGAAACCCGTAGCACAAGAGGATAGTGTACCACTCTACTACGGCCCCGAGGGGAAAAATAGTTATTAAAATAAAAAGGCATAACAAAAGGATGCAAAGTTTCCGACCTAATCAAGAACATTTTTTTTAATAAAATTTATTTATTTTTTTCAACATTGTCTCCTTGATAGCTGGGAGAAGTGGGTAGACTATGGAGAAAAATAAAAATAAATTTGATAAAAAAACAAATGTCTTTATCTTAAAAAAAGTAAAGAAAATTTATAACATTGTTTATAATTAAGTTTAAAGCATCGTGTAAATTAGAGCTATAGGCGGCTGTCAAGTTCGCATTGGTATACGCATATTTTTTTTAAATTTAATTTAAGGTCTTTTTCGGCATCTGAGGCCATTTAGACCCCGTCCCTATATTGCTGCTTTCCTAGTACTCTTTGGCCGATTTTGTTTAAAAGCTTATTTTCACGCTTAATTTAAATATAAAATTTCTACCTCGAAGCTCGTTTCCTTCAATTGACCCCAGACACACACACAGACAGACTATGTCGCGGAAACCACTTTTTTGGATTCAGGGGACCTCACAACGTGAAGATCCATCAAAATCTACACACATCCGTCAAGTTATATTCAGCCATTTTTTTTTTTTTTTTTTAATTTTATGACGGCAAGGTGACGGACGGGAGGACGGTGGCGGAAGGGAGACGGACGATTCGGATCGTGACTGCGCCGGCTCAGTATGGACAGCGCCATTTAAATTTCATTAAAACATATTTTTTGTGACGGAACGGAGACGTGACGTGACGGATGTGTGTGAATCTACCTTTAATGCGCAATGCGCTGGTCGTCTAATCAAACAGACCTATTGTATAATGAGTGAATAGTACATAACGATAGCCTCAGCAGCTGAAAATGATGTTATATCGAAATATAACAAGAAATTATATAGCTTTGATTAAGAACAATAAAAAAAATATATATGTTTTGATTGAATTGTTTTAATACTTTATTTGATGTCTTATTAAAAAAAAAATTCAAACGAAGGTTGTTCAGATCTTTATGCAGTAACTGAAGAGTGGAATAGAAAGATAATTGAGGTCGGTTAGCTACGGAATATTCTCAGTCGGGTTTCCAAGATATTGTGTATGATGTTGCGACTACACCAATTTTTTTACTTCTGAAAAGTTCTGCAAATTAATTGTTTTCAAGTAAATTCTGGTTTATTTGTAAAAAAAAAAATACATCGTTTCGGTCACTACATTCTCAACTAATCTCTTTGTGATTGTATCTGAATCTATACATTAAGATTAGGGCCTGATTAGGAATTTGCCGATCGAATAAGGCGCTAGAAACGAGGCGAGTGCACGGCAAATATTTTATAAAGTGTATCTTAATATAGAAATTAATTTTTTGGACAATTAATACATAATGTTCACCGCCATAGGCACTTGCCTACTTTGCCTAGTGGTAAATTCCATCCTGAAGAAGGCCACGGAAGAATGACCGAAACGTTGTACAAATAAACCACATTGTTTACAAGTATTTTTATTTAATAATATGTGAAAGCTTTCGCTCTCAAAAAGGAAGAGCCAATCCAATTAAATGTCGTATAATTTTAACATATTTAGATATTTATTATTATAAAGCAATACACATCGAATAATCCAGTTGAACATTACACCAACTTTTTATTTTAAAGAGTCATTAAAATGCTTTTTGTTTTCCTCTTAAAACATCATCTGATAAAAGTAGCGTAGCCAGGATTTGTTATATTAATTTTGGTCTGTTTCATTCATCTCTCCTTCAACACCATATTGAATATTAATAAAAGAATTTGGTTTTCGGTTTAACTGTGGTGTCTTTGTAAAAATCACAACGTTTCGGTCACTCATTCTGTGGCCTTCTTCAGGTACAATTAAGTTAAGATTACAAATGTTAACACATCTGTGACAATCTCATTTGTCTTGTTTCTTGTCACAGATGTGTTAAACTTTGTAATCTTAACTGAATTGTACCTGAAGAAAGCCCGAAAAGTTGTAATCTTTACAAGTAAATCACACTCAAACCGAAAACCTTATTGGATATGTTTTTAAATTTCTTAATCATTTCTGGGGCGCAACCCAAAAGTCAGTCAGTCCCCTGGCTACGACCTTGTCTGCTAATGTATTATTTATTACAAATTCTACTAACATTTAACAGAGAAGTCCACATAAATACTTAGTGTATATCAATATATATATTATTTTATATTTATAAAAGAAAAAATCTTTAAAATTTCCTTTAAATGTATTAAACCGACGATTTCATATTTGGACAAAAATCTGGCCTCAGTCTGAAAATTGTTTTGTATTAAAATGTTTTAATTTTTAACTTTTTACTTTATCTATATATGAAATATATAGAGAGAGAAATTATTTTTTTATTATTTTTTTTTTTTATTCCGAATGATCCGATTTGAATTTGACTGAAGATTTTTTTAATGAAATATATTTATAATTATTATATCAAGATCGTTTTATTTCATTAACTCCTAAAACTAATTCCTTAATAATAGGATTTTTATCAGATTTATAAATAATACAATTTTCCCTTTCTTCTTTTTGATTATATTTGATTTCTTTTTATTTAAATAATGAGATTATTAATCTAAAAGTTCAGTTCCCAAACGTTTTCATTTTGGGACAGACAAAAGATGTTAATTTTTTTGCGATTAAAAGTAAATAATTTAATAAATGTTTAACATAACCCTAGTATAATATAAATTAAATCTAGTTAGCATAGGGCGACCCATTCCTCCAGCATTTTATTTGAAACTGTTTTTCCATTTCTATTAAAAAAAAGATTAAAATAATTATTTTAATTATCATGGAGATATTTGTTTTTTGTAACTTTTCTCCCTTATATTAATAAAATTGTGTGTGGGGGGAGACATACTCCCCATGTCTCGCTTTGGCCCGGAGGAAATATCGTCTCCCTATATTTAGCACCAATATTGATATTTTTTTTTGGTATCAGCCATTTAAGTGACATTTTACTATCAAAATTTTCAATTGTAATTAAAAAAAAAAAAAAAGTAAAAAAATTGATCTTAGATACGAATATAACTGAATAAGATACATAAATTGATCGGAACGCACGGCTCATAACAGAATTATTTGTCAAATTAATGCTAAATTGTGCATTCGAACGTACTTTTTTTTTTGTGTGTGTGAAACTGCTTTAAAATTTAAGAAATTACAAAAATATGAAATTTAACTTAGCTGATCAAATGGATTAATCATCGGCCTTTCTTTTGATGTGGGAATTTGCCTGATTGCTGGTCAAAGGCTTCAGGATTTGTTTCTGGATGGAGAAATTGTGATTTTTTTTTTAAAGGACTGGCACTCATCCCAAATTGTCAATATTTCAATCGCCCAGGGCTGCCCGCGGAAAATATTCCAATATTAGACAAAGAGACCAATGTTTTGACTTAGAGAGCAGCGGAAAATTTTGATATACCAGGGCAGGGCGTTCAATAAGTTCATAGAATGACAAAGATAAAAATAGAAAAAAGTGAATTTCGTGTTTTGATTAAGGATTGATTTTATTTTTTTTAATGGGGAAAAAAACACCAAGCAAACGAAACAATGGCTTGATAAATGTCGCCATCGAGACAAATGATTCAGAAGTGGATTGGTGATTTTAAACGCCCAAACGATGCGTTCAGCATGAACGTTCAGGACGTCCAAAAGAAATGGCAACTGAAGAAATAATTGTGATCGACGATTCGAAAGCAAAAGTGCGCGAGCTAGCTGAGACCACAGACCCTGTTACGCATTAGTGTGTCAAGCGCCAGCTGACGAGTTTTGAGAAAATTACCATTAAAGTTTTTTGTTTTCATTGGATTATATATAATTTTTTTTTTGTCAATTGTGCAAGTAACATTAAATATAAATTTTTTTAGGACATATTTCATAAAAAAACTATTAATTATAGCATTTAAAACAATATTCCGTGCTTAACTCAATTTTTAATTTGTTGGCGCTTGACACACTAATGCATAACAGGATCCATATATCAAATGGGTCGGTAGTATCAATTTTGCATGATCCTTTTCCCTTGGGTATGAGAAGTCACGGCTTATTGCAGCGTTTGCTTACAGCCGATCAAAAACGTCAGAGTTTGACCTTTTTAACCATTATCCGAGCGATTATTGGCATCGATTAGTCATAGTTGATGAAACATGGATCCAGCACTTTAGACCAGAATCGAATCAATGCGTTGGACCCCCGGCGGAATTGCACCAAAACGACCTTCGAGCTCAACAATCGACAGGAACAGCGACTATTACTGCGCATAATTAAGAATGAAATCTCAAAAAAAAAAATCATCTTTTTGCAAGACAATTGATAAATCAATAAAAACAATCTAAAAAAATATGGTGTGACTGGTCGCACAGCACACAACTTTCTCTTACTGAAGGTACAACGAGGGTCAATATTAAGTCCCACCCATGCGTTTTCTACTTGTGATTATTTCATTGTTTTTATAGAAGAAAATAAAATCTTTATTGGAAATTTTTTAGGTTTGAACCATGAAAATTTCCATTAAAAAATATATAATATTTTTTTAAAAATAATGAAATAATCACACGTAGAAATCGCATGGGTGGGACGTAATATTGTCCCTCACTGTACCTTACCTTCAGTAAGAGAAAGTTGTGTTCAGTGAGCCAGTCACACCAGATTTTTGTGTCGGCATATGTTTATTTTCCGCCAATATATTAAAATTCAAGATGTAAAATTTATAAACATGGGAAAATATTTATATTTTGTTAGCATGGCAACCATTTCTCCTATCTTCCTATGAAGTACAAGAGTAAAGTGTGCTTCAAACAATTTTGAGGGCAAAACGAGAATATACATTTTAAAGAGTATCTAAAAAATAATTGATTTTTGAATTTTAATCAAAATCGTTGGAGAGAATTTTGAGAAAATTGAAAAAAAACTGAAAAAGTACATCAGTGAAGTACTAGTACTTGTTAAGAGAAAGTAATAAATGCTTCTTCATTCCTCATATTCCCTAGAGATGGCCCCCTGTTCCCAAATATCAAAAAATGGCTCCAGGGAAAAAGATTTTCTTCAAAACAGGCGTATTTTGGAGGTCTACAGGAAAGGGATAGAAATGTTGAAAGATCGTTGAAATAGATGTATAGAGCTCAAAGGGGAATATGTTGAAGATTAATAGATTTTTAAGTAGTAAACTTCCTCGTTGTTGGATGTTTGTCATTTATAAAGATTTTTATCATAGCTATCGTACGAATATATTGAACCCCCTGGGGTATATTAATATGAGTGAACCAAAATAAAGTTTGAAACCTCTGAGGCTGGGGCTCATCTCTCCTGGACGAGTTAAATACCCCAATCCTGGTTGCGCCAGTAAAAGGCTTTTATCTTTTTTTTTCTCTTATGCCGATGTGTCCATAGAAGAATTTTGTCCATTTGATTGCACTTTTGAACTTCTTGGATTTGATTGTTCGCTCTGCCCTTCAGAACTAAACTTGATTTTAAATTCACTTATAAAAATATCAGCTTGCATCGCATCTAAATTCTGGATTGCTCGATTATATAGATCGGGGATATTATTGCTCTCTCCGTATTCCTGTTCAAATTTTATATAATCCATCCAGAGATCTAAAAAAAGAGCAAAAAATCCCGATTAATGATTTAATGAACATGAAATAGATGATGAATAATTAAAAAAAAAAAATGAATGAACCTGAATTCTTCTGGCCAAAGTGTTGGCAGGCGTATTCGTGGCAGCGTCGGATGTGTTTGTGACTTGGCGAAGGTTGAATCTGCTCCAGGTACGCCATCTTCTGATGCAATTTCACGCAGAGCGGAGGCTGGGCAGTCAGGAGCTCGTATTCTTTTCGAGCTGCTCTTATTCCTAATCAACAAAATAAATATTACCTACTATTAATATTTATTAATCATTTCATAGGACCTCCTGATTTTTAAATTAAATTATGGTTTTGGAGAAAAAAACAAACCAGCTTTCCACGTTAAGGGAGAACGGGAGCGAAGTGGTTACGCATGTTTTTCCCGCTAAGATGGCGTTGTGTGTCATAAAAAGTATGCCCAAATATCAAGTAATTCAAAAATTTGCCAAGAGATGTCAGAATGGTAGCTAATAATATTTAATGCATTTGGTTGATTTTCATTGATCTTTTAACAATAAATACTTTATAAATGTTATTATATATTATGTATCTTTTATAAAAGCATAAAAATATATAAATATAGGCCAGATATACGCCATTAGGGGATCGTCTGTTAGACTAGCCTGCCATCTATTGCAAGAATGCTGAACTAATTTGACATTTGATTTTTAAATAAATCATCTAAGCTTATTTTAAAAATTTCTTAATTAATATGTGATTAATAATAACAATAAATTCATTTTTAAATTTAAAAAAAATTAAAGATTATTGGGACAGATTGTTTTTTTGTATTTCCTTGATAACAAAAAAATTAATTACGATAATTTTTTAATAAGTCATTAAAAAAATTATAGCTCGATGTCCCAATAATCTCTGAATTTAATTCATTCAAAAAAAAACCGCATTGAAAAATCCCTTATAATAGTCTAGTTTTTTTAAAAGTACGTTTAGACGTCGCTCCTGAACCCCCTTAAAATAATTTATTGGCAAATATTTCGGAATCCTCAGTGCATCAAATGGAAAAAAGACATACAACTGTATGGCAATTTTGTAGCGAGATTTCACCCTTTTGAGCCCCTCCAAGTGAAATCTCTTCGATTCTTCTTCAGTTGTCAGTTGGCCAAGGGTAAAAACTCAATAAAAACAACAGGATACGTGGAATAAGTATGTATTTATCACAACAACAAAAAAAAAAAAGGTTCACCAAAGAATTAGAAAAATTTTGATGATTATAATGATCAATGGGAGAGTTTATTCTGTTGATTATCGAATATTGAATATCGAGTGACTGATAATTATGGAATGTTAGTTCCGCCGCGCGACGTGTTCACCCTTCTCATCCCCTCTTCCAGGAGGTGGGCAGCGCTCCTCGTGGCAGAGCCACCCACCTTCCACCTGGGTACAATATTGTATTTGTATCATGTTTTTGTCTTTTTATGTTCCATGGATTGCGTTAGGCATTCCGAAATATTTGCCAATAAATTATTTTAACGTGGAAAGCAGTCGCTGGTTTGTTTTTTCCTCCATACTTATTTAATGTAATTAGCTATGATTTAATAATTGTTTTTAACTCAAGCGTCTGGCGGCTAGGCATTCATAGAACATACCTTTGGAGAGTACCAGCCATTCAAGGAACATGGTCTTCAGGGCAAGAGCGATGCTTGGAGGCTGACGAAGTCCCTCTAAAAATGCTTTCTCTACTTGATATGCTGATTTCGTTTGGAAATATTGAATTCGCATTTTCCATAAAGGCAACGCCGCTCCGTCCTCAGCCCCCACCTTTAGAAGAAAAAAACAAACAGCATTCAGTAAAATCTAAGACATTACAAGGGAATATGGACCCTGTTATGCATTAGTGTGTCAAGCGCCAAAAAAATTAAAAATTGAGTTAAGCACGGAATATTGTTTCAAATGCTATAATTAATAGTATCTTTTATGAAATATATCCTAAAAAAATTTATATTTAATGTTACTTGCACAATCGACAAAAAAAATTATATATAATCCAATGTAAACAAAAAACTTTAATGTTAATTTTCTCAAAACTCGGTAGCTGGTGCTTGACGCCCTAATGCGTAACAGGGTCCATATAGTATATGGTGCAAAGGTTAAAAAGAACTCACTTTAACGCAGGCATCAGCGAAGACGTTCATTGCTGCGCGCTCTTTGTCTGTTGAGAAATGCGATCTCAAACGCATACACCACAATTCAACATTATGAGGGAAGCGTTCAGTGGCTATTCGTAACATTGTTAGAAGTTTTTTCGGTTTTGTATTTTTACAGCTATCCAATAATTCCGCCTGAAAAATAATTAATTTTAATTTTTCTTCTGAACTTTATTGAAAATACAAATTTGCAGAAATCCTCATCTTACCCATTGGGGATAATATTTTTCTTGTAACTTTTCCGCATTATGCGCTCCTTGGAGGGCATCTTTTAAGAAGTTTCCTTTTATACCCGGCAAAATGGACCAAATCTTGATTTATTTCGGTTAAAGTATCGATATACATGGACCACATTTTCTCAGTACTTAATTTTTTAACAATTTTTTCATAGACAGCAACACAAAGTCTAAAAACAAATAAATATAAATTTTAACAAAAATAAAACAGTATGAACAATCAGAAGAGGTGATAATCATGGCTAATCCAGTCAGTGTTTCTCACCCTTTTTGTCACCGGGGATGTGCAAAGTTTTTCAAAAAAATGAAATTTTAATGGATTAACGACGAAAGTGAAGAAAAAAAAGACTTTGTTTAGGACTTGTTAAGGATTTGGGTCAAACCAAACCAACAGGCCTACTCTATTAATTTGATAATAATTTTGATGCATATTAACAGGAAGAAAAAGAGACTGCGGCTAGTTGTATTTCATTGCTTATTGATTTCTCATCATGTTGACATTTCGATCCCGTTCGTCCATATATGTATATATATTATTATACAATCACATATTTTTGCAGGGCTCAAAGCAAGATATCTATTAATATAAATAAATTCTATTAGTTCAAATATAATTGAAAAAAAAAGAGAAACAATGGTCACTTTGCAAGACACAAATCTGAGGATGATCCCGACTGGGATCGAAACTTCAACATGATGAGAAATCAATAAACAATGAAATACAACTAGCTGCAGTCTCTCCTTTTCCTGTCTACTTATCTTGATTGAACTCAGAGCTAAAAGCTCATTCGTTATTTATTTTATATTTGATTAACTTTCTTTTAATTTTGAAAATTTTTAAGATTTATTTAAAAAGATCTGGTGTGACTACTGGTCACACCAGATTTTTCGTGTCGACATATATTTAGTAGAAGGAGAATAAAAAGAGAGAGCAGCTAATTTTGTGGTCCCCTGAATCCAAAAAAGTGATTTTCGCGACATGGTCTGTCTGTCTGTGAACAAAATATCTCCAGAACGAAAATAGCTTGGAGGTTGAAATCCTCCATGGGACGTGACGCAAGGCTTTTGAACAAAAACGGCCAAAGAGTACTAGTACTTGACAGGTGCAATTTTTCAGTTTTTTTTTTCGATTTTCTCAAAATTCGCTCTAACGATTTTGATTAAAATTCAAAAATCAATTATTTTTTAGATGCTCTATAAAATGTATCTTCTCATTTTTCTATTAAAATCTTCTGAAGACCAATTTACTCTTGTACTTCATAGAAAAGATAGGAGAAATGGTTGCCATGGTAACAAAATATAAATATTTTCCCGCACTTATAAATTTTACATTATATCCCTTACAATATAGAAGAGAGGAAAACTCTGTGAATCAAGTTAAAAAGCATAGGAAAATAACGGAACATAAAGAGATCCATTCCCCAAAAGTAAATTAAGTCCCACACTTCGAAAGAACTCAAAATATTTCTAATAATATTGAACCCCACTCCTCTATATTATCGGACCCAGCATATTTAGGAAATATAAATCATCATTCAGAAAGACTACAAATGATAATGAATAATATTTTTAAAAAGTTTATAAATCAGGATGTGCCGTTAAATTTTTTCAACCTTACCTTTGAAGACGCTGAATTTTTAATTAGCGAAATAAAAAAGAAACCAAATTTTCAAGACTATTTGTCTAATCAATGTTATGTATAATTAGTATTAAGCTAATTTAATATTTGTTTATATATAGATTATATATATATTTTTTTCTTTGTCATCTTATACCTACTGTACTTTCAAAATTTATATATATTTAAAAATACCTTCAATATATCTACATAGTTTTAAGATTATATATTTTTTAAATTTTTTTTAACTTAGAAATATCATATTGTTTTTTGTATGTGTAAAAATGTTTATAATTTTGTTTTAAGGTTAATGGCCTTAGTAGTCAAAAAACCTAATAAATTAAATAAATTAAATTTTACATTTTGAAAATCGAATGAACCATAGTGTCGGAAACTAAATATACATATGTCGACACAAAAAATCTGGTGCGACCAGTCACACCAGATTTTTTGGATTCCGGGGACCTCAAAACGATATATCCATCAAAATACCGACATCGAATTTTTGACATGAATGTTCTTAACATATATAGAGGTAAGAGAAACTTATAAGAAGAACCTGTTAAATAAATTGATTTGATTTTTAATTTTATTTTTTATTTTTAGGCAGGAGCTCAATGAAAATGAAACGAAACTTTTCTTTTCTCTCTCGAGACACTAGGCCTATACACTAGTAATAAATGCCTAGTGAATATTAGAGTATAATCAAGAATTATGAAAATGCTTACAAAATTCGTTCCTTTAGCGCTTTCTTGTCTGGTGCCTCTTTATCTTTTTCGTTTGTATTTTGAGTTGCGCCTTCCTCATTCTGTTGCTGTTGTTGTTGAGTGTTGGTTTCATAATTATAAGAGAGGCCTTCCAATTCCCGCCGAGCTATCGTATCCCAAGTTCTCTCGTCTGTATGGTATTTAGCCAAAAGATGTCTGGTGAAGAGAGTATTGCAAATTAATAAGAGGAAAATACATACAAACAATATAATAGAATATTATACGGACCCTACTATGCTGTGCTGCAATTGGGCTGTGAATTCATATTGAGTAGCGATTTTTAATAAATTAATAACAAAGGTTACACTATGAATCTTTTTAATTGCCTCTTCATAAATGATTTTCGCCATATATATATCTGGAGTCTGAAAAAAATGAAAAACGTAGCAATAATGTGGAAGTATTTCTATTAAGGGAGCTAGGATGGCGTAGTGTGTCATAAAAGTATGCCCAAATATCAAGTAATTCAAAAATTTGCCAAGAGATGTCAGAATGGTAGATAATAATATTTAATGCATTTGGTTGATTTTCATTGATCTTTTAACAATAAATACTTTATAAATGTTATTATATATTATGTATCTTTTATAAAAGCATAAAAATATATAGATATAGGCTAATAGTATATCGTCTGTTAGACTAGCCTGCCATCTATTGCAAGAATGCTGAACTAATTTGACAGTTGAATTTTAAATAAACCATCTAAGTTTATTTAAAAAATTTCTTAATTGATATGTGATTAATAATAACAATAAATTCATTTTTAAATTTAACAAAAATTAAAGATTATAGGGACAGATTGTTTTTTTGTATTTGTTTGATAACAAAAAAATTACTTACGATAATTTTTTAATAAGTCATTAAAAAAATTACAGCTCGATGTCCCAATAATCTCTTATGAATTTAATTCATTTAAAAAAAACCGCATTGAGAAATTCCTTATGATAGTCTAGTTTTTTTTTAAGTACGTTTAAACGTCGCTCCTGAACCCCCTTAAGCCATGGGAAGAGAAACGAAGTTAGTCAAGGCGCGGCTGAATTTCGGTTGGAAGAAAAGCTAGCGTGTGGAATGTTCTCCTGTATTCATTCGCAATTGTATAGCATTGTATAGCTGTGATGTAATATTTATCAATCGAGGGTAGTACCAAATGAGAAAATGCAGTTATATTTTTTTTATATATTTATTTGCACAATTGACGTTTTGGTTCTATGTTGGAACCATCTTCATAGCTGACAAAATCTTTATAAAATTGTCATAATGGATTTTATACATTTTTAGAATCTTTTTGATACATAATAATAATATATACGTGGTTTCAACATAGAACCGAAACGTCAGCTATACAAATAAAATAAATATGTAAAGAAAAAATATACTTGCATTTTCTCATTTGGCACCATCTTCGATTAAAAAATATTAATTATATTAAATAGGAGAATGAGAAGATCAGGTCTTGATTGTCTCTCCTGGTTGTCGGTTGTTTGTGGCCATGGGTGGTGACTAAAGATTATGGTTGTGATTTTTGAGCGATTATGATGTCTAAATTTATGTTGAAGAAAAATATTAATAAATGTTTGTACTTGCTCATATGAGGCACCCATGCCTCAGAGCTAATTTGTATATAAAATAATAATAAATATTGTATGACCTCTGCAACCGAATAAGAGGAATTAAAAGAAAAAAAAATATTTCTATCCCTTATATTTTTGTTAGTTTCATTAGGTTTTGCACGAATCAGAAATAATTTCAATATATTTTGAATTTTACTAGTAACAATTGTCTTTTGAGCTTGGAATAGACTCAGGGGTTCCCAACCTGGGGGCGATTTGGGTTATCAGGGGGCAATAAATAAGTGGGGGCGATGAGTATTCATAGGGGGAAAATTATTAGAGTTTATTAAAATTTAAAAGAACAAAAATCAAAGAGAAAAATCTCCTATTTAGAAGATCGCCAGTATAAAAGAGGCCAAAAAAATTGGTCATAAAAATAAAATAGTCTGAAGATAATTCCAATCTAGAATTGAAACGTTCCTTTTGTTTTCATTAAATAAAGATTGGCCGAGAAAAATATCCATTTTTGTTATTTGAATTTGAATTTGATTCAATTTGAACCATGTAAATTTTGTGTATGTATAGCAGGTATATTTCTGTAAAATGCATAAATTGATACTAGAGCTAAGAGTGAGCGGTTGGTTGTTTTTATATACGGTAATAAAATTGTTTAAAATAATACAACTGCTTTATTATTTACGGGTATGTGGGAAGGCCAGTTATTTATTTATTTTATGAGGCCTACCTCTGTAGAGTCGTCCCCATTTGAAGAGCAAATTTCTATCTCGTTATTATTTGCGTTATTAGTCGATGTTGTTGTTGTGCTTGGCGGCGCATTAGTATTTGCATTCACATTACTAGTAGTAATACTTGTATTCGTGGTCGTAATTGAACTGGGTGTAGCGGAGATTCGTCTTTTCTTCATTTGCAGCCAAAGCAGCTTCTTTCTCAGCTTCTTTTGCCTCCTTAATTTTTTTATTTATATATTCCAATTCAAGTCGAAATGCCTGGAGAAGTGAAAGAAAAATTTAATTTCTAATTTTACTTTTTTTTGTATTTTGAAATGACAACGTCTTACAGTGCATATATGTATAGTGGCCGGGTAGGGAGGCATGCACGAAAAAAGTTTAGCGGCTTGAACAACAACTCCTCTGTTTTAAGAGGTCTAATTATGTTGAATAAACGGTTAGAAAGAATGATTTTTCAGCTAAAGATTTCACCATTTATTTTTTTCCTTTCATTTCATTTTACCGCGCTGCGGTAAATTCTAATTTGAAGGGTTAAACCCCTGTAGATTCCGAACGACTAATCAGATCAGACTAAATGTGATGTCAATTTGTGCAGGAAGAAAAACTCTAATAGAGTAAATATAAAAATCCAGATAAATTAACTCCGAAATCAATTTTTTGTCGAAAAACCTTATTTTTTATGAAAAAATCGCCCTTAATGGATAAAAGTTTGGCCACACCTGTCCAAATTTGTTACTATGAAAGTGTATGAACATGTTTGCTAATGGGAACAAAGTAAAAAAGAAAAAACAATACTTTCTCTCTATATTTCATATATAGCTAAGAGGAAGTAAAAATCGTTTGAAGTCAAGCAAAAGACGTTGTCACGTTAAAAGGCCATCGGCTGTGTAGAAGACACAGCCAATACCAAATTTTTTTTACCTCCGAATGTAAAAGTTCTGATTCAGGATGAAATCGTAAACCACGAAGGAAATATTGCCTAGCACTCTCTAACGAATGATTCTCTTCGTATTCCCATTTGGCAGCAGGTGCCAAAGGTCTGGAATGTTTCCGTGAATTTGTAACATTCTGGCTATCATTTGACGGAAAATGCAAGAATCAAAGTGCTACAAAAATAAAAAAAGACAAAATATAGATTAAAATACAACTTAAGAAACATTCACACTTTTTTCTCATTCCACACAGTCTTTTCGGCAGCTTAGATCATATAAGACTTTATACGGTAACCGTTGTATTGTATATATCTATTGGGG
>JAKCPI010027517.1:0-22281 GCA_023213315.1 Euborellia annulipes
CACGTTTTGAGGTCCCCTGAATCCCAAAAAGTGGTTTTATGACATGGTCTGTCTGTGTGTGTGTGTCTGTGTGTCTGTCTGTCTGTCTGTGTGTCTGTGAACAAAATATCTCAAGAACGAAAAGAGCTAGGAGGTTGAAATTTTATATTTAAGCTAGGAATCCCCATGGGGATGTGACACGAAGCTTTTGAACAAAATCGGCCAAAGAGTACTAGTACTTTACTGATGCACTTTTTCAGTTTTTTTTTTTATTTTCTCTTAAATTCGCTCCAAAGATTTTTTTTTTTAATTCAAAAATCAATTATTTTTTAGACTCATCAAAATGTATATTCTCATTTTGTGATTGAAATCTTCTGAAGACCACTTTACTCTTGTATCTACATAGAAAAGAGATAGGAGAAATGGTTGCCATGGTATCAAAATATAAATATTTTCCCATACTTATAAATTTTACATCTTGAATTTTTAATATATCGGTGGTAACTAAATATATCTCGACACAAAAAAATCGGTGGTGACTAGCTCAGAACTCAACTTTTTCTTCCTGGAGAAAGTTGTGTGTCTGTGTGACCAGCCACACCAGATTTTTAAATATTAAATATCAGTTTAATTTATTATTTTTGTTAACACATACTGAATTCCCCTCATAATAATTGATCTTGATTTGGAAATAATCTCTCTTTAAAAAAAACTCAAGGCTTGCTCTACAAAAAACATTGAATAAAAAAAAAAAAAAACGAGAAATGCCTGCTCCATGACAAAACCTTCAATAAAATAACGGGATTAGACAAGTAGAGTTCCCCGAAATCATAAAATGTTCATTAATTATTTATATTAAATCGCTTATATCCTGGCTTCGGCTATCATTGATGCCAGTTCAGTGCAGCTACAGTAGACAGATCAAGGATGGACTATCCTTTTGGATTTAAATTCACAGATCCGATCCCATCCAGGATTTTCAGATCTGGCTCGAAACCCTCGGGTGGATTTAAGGATTTAGAATAAAATCATATTTACATTCTCTATGTTAATATATAGAGAGGGAAAGTATTGGATTAATTTAAAAAATTCGATGTCGAGATTTTGATGGATGTACACGTTTTGAGGTCCCCTGGAGCGTGACACGAACTTTTGAACACAATCGGCCAAAGAGTACTATTACTTTACTGATGCACTTTATCAGTTTTTCTCGAAATTCGCTCTAGCGATTTTGATTAAAGTTTAAAAAATCAATTATTTTTTAGATTCTCTTTCAAATGTATATTCTGATTTTGCGCTCAAAATTGTTTGAAGCACACTTTTTTGACTCTTATACTTCATAGGAAAGATGGGAGAAATGGTTGCCATGGTAACAAAATATAAATATTTTCCCATGTTTATAAATTTTACATCTTGAATTTTAATATATCGGCGGAAACCAAATATATGTCGACACGAAAAATCTGGTGTGACAGGCACAGAACACAACTTTCTCTTACCTTCATTAATCGAAATTTGTGTGCTGTGCGCCAGTCACACCAGATTTTTTATATTTTTCAGTCGCCTAAAAATGTGCAAATTCGGCAATTTTATTAGAAATTGCCCGGGTCAGATTTTCGGATCACAATTCTGGATCTGATGTTAGGACCGAGGATCTGGATTTGTGGATAGGAAGGAATAGCGATCCTCTTTCTATTTCCGATTGGATTAACGGATTGGATCACTAATCTTTTATAGAGGCACCATCTTTTATGTAATTTTGTTTGTATATTTAGAATTAGAAAAAGTGATGGTAATAGAAGAAGAGAAGGGAAATTTTCACCTCTTCCTCATATAATAATATTTATTAAAAACATTTAATCTAGTATTTACAGACGAAAAAGTTTAATGCCACTGATCTGTCAATTTGTACAGCACAGTAGCGCACTTTAGTCTCTATTTATTGCATCAAAGGAGAATAACTTTGCCTTAGATAATGATTAAAATTTGAAATGCTTTTTCTGATGAAATATGATATCGCGTAAAATAATAATCGCCGCTAGAAAGAATGGCGCAATGTTTTTGCTTGTTTTTCGGCATTTCCCATCACTTTTCCAACTGTTTTCATTTCCTGTCGGTTAATGTCTTTCAAGGCTTCCAGGGTCCGTCGTTTGTTGAATCGGACGATCGAGCAGAGATTTTTTGAAATTAGGTATCCGAGGAACAAAGACTTCTTCTTGTGGAGTTATTTGAACTCCAAATTAATCAGTATATACTAGGCGCGTAGATGATTTATTTAATTTAAAAATCAAATGTCAAATTAGTTCAGCATTCTTGCAATAGATGGCAGGCTAGTCTAACAGCCGATATAGTATTAGCCTAGATTTATATATTTTATGCTTTTATAAAAGATACATAATATATAATCTATATATAATAATTGCGGTGTGTCCGTCTGTCTGTCTGTCCGTCCGTCTGTCACGCTCTGTTTGACCAACTTCCCGTTGGAATTTTGAAACGAAATTTTGCAGTCTTATAAAGGACTTTATGGAGATCCCCGGAAAAATACTCGGGTCCCGAAATTCCTATAACTTTTTGAGTTATTAATTCTTAAAGTTACGATTTCTCCCATAGGAAATGTATAGAGAAATATTTTTGTATTCTTTTCATTTGTGTATTCCATGAATCTAAACAAATCCTCAAGCAGGCACTGGATTGGGATAAGTAGTAATATTAATTTTCTTTTCATAACTAAGAAAAGGCGAGGGTCCGCCGCAGACGGGCCCGAGCCAGCTGGCGGGGGGTCCAGGGGGCGTAGCTGCTAGTAACATTTATAAAGAATTTATTGTTAAAAGATCAATGAAAATCAACCAAATGCATTAAATATTATTAGCTACCATTCTGACATCTCTTGGCAAATTTTTGAATTACTTGATTTTTTGGGCATACTTTTTATGACAGACAACGCCATCTTATCGGGAAAAACATGCGTAACACCTTCGCTCCTGGGATTTCCACAAGTAACCAAACAAACTACCTGAAACTGGCCTTATTATTATTCTACTACATCAAAAATAAATAAACTTCCTCAGTTTATTAAAACCACGTCTAAGCATTTTTATTTCTCGTTAAAGTGCATGGAATATAAAATATCTAATTGATTATTATTATCCATATTGGGGTACATGAACGTTGGATTGAAAAGAAAAAAAGAAAAAAAGAGAGCCGACGCCTTAATGTCTACTACCAACGCTCTCTCTCTCTCTCACTTGCTTTTATCAGATAAAAAAGAAAAAGAAAGAAAAAAAAAGAGTGCCGACAGACAGACAAATTCATTTCCCTTCATGTGACTGACTTTTGTGATATTGTATTATTATTATATTTATAAAAAAAATAAAGAATTTGATTTAAATGGGGATTTTTTTTTGTTTAAACGTAAACAACATCTGTGCAAAGGAAGTTAGGCCTACACACTTATGTGACGCGTTGTATTTTATCGTTAACCAAAAAAAAAAAAAATAAAGATTGAAATTAAAGAAACCACAAAATTTTCGACAATAAGATATGATTAGTAGAGTAAGTGCTTAAAATAGAAAAAAATCTGGTGTGACTGGTAGCACACTCACACCAGATATATATTTAGTTTCCGCCGATATATTAGAATTCAAGATGTAAAATTTATAAGTATGGGGAAATATTTATATTTTGTTACCATGGCAATCAATCTTTCCTATGAAGTACAAGAGTAAAGTGATCTTCAGAAGATTTCAAGGGCAAAATGGGTATATACGAGGGCTACCCAGAAAGTAAGTTCCGTTTAAAAAAAAAAAAAATTGTAAAAAAATGTTTTTGACGCTAATTTTATTTTTACATGAAAATACATGCCTTAAACTATTTTTCAACATAATTTACGACCATGTTCAAACACTTATCGTAGCGGGTGACCAATTTTTGTAAAGAAACTCCCGCCAGTATAGATAGCCACGATTCCACAGCATTTTTCGTTTCATCGTCAGATCCAAAGCGCTTGTCACCTAGCTCACTCTTCATGTGCAGGAACAAGTGGTTGTCGAACAGCGCCAAGTCAGGGCTGAAGGAATTTTGTTGCTCCATGACAATGCTCGGCCCATTCTGCTGGAGTCACTCAATCGCTTATTCGACAGTTTTATTGGGAGCAATTCGATCACCCCCCGTACAGCCCTGACTTGGCGCTGTTCGACAACCACTTGTTCCTGCACATGAAGAGTGAGCAGGTGGCAAGCGCTTTGCATCTGACGATGAAACTAAAAATGCTGTGGAATCGTGGCTATCTATACTGGCGGGAGTTTCTTTGCAGATGGTCTACAAAAAATTGGTCACCCGCTACGACAAGTGTTTGAACATTGTGGGAAATTATGTTGAAAAATAGTTTAAGACATGTATTTTCATGTAAAAATAAAATTGGCTTCAAAAACATTTTTTTTTTTCAAAACAGAACTTACTTTCTGGATAGCCTTCATACTTTTTAAAGAGCATCTACAAAATAATTGATTTTTGAATTTTAATTAAAATCGTTGTAGCGAATTTTGAGAATATCGAAAAAAACTGAAAAAATCTGGTGTGACTGGCGCACAGCACACAACTTTCTCTTACCCTTCGGTAAGAGAAAGTTGCGCACTGTGCTGGTCACACCAGATTTTTTGTGTCGAGATATATTTAGTTTCCGATAGCACCTTAGTTTCAAACTTGCATTTTAAATGTTGACTGCTTCAAATAAACTATGGTTATTTTTCAAAATTTTAATCTCATATTTGGACATTTTATACACAATATAGAATCGTAAATAAATACAAAATTTCATAAGAATTGGAAAAAAAAATTTTAAATGCGTAAAAAGTTCCAAAGGGGACCCCCTTTTGAATCGAAATTAACATACAAATCCCTATAGGAAATTAACATTGTTTCTATGCGAAGATAAGGTGGAAAGGGAATTTAAAAAGAGTAGAGAGAGACGATAATGTTTGCAAGTGGGAGAGATATATATATATGTTTTCTTTGAAACAATTAAAACAGAAATAAAAAAAAAAAAAAATAAATGGGAATTTAAATAATAATTGATTTTTAATCTAATAAAAAGAAAAAGATTTAAATTCCGTTACCATGGCAACCATTTCTATCTTTCCTATGAAGAACAAGAGTAAAGTGGTCTTCAGAAGATTTCAACGGCAAAATGAGAATATACATTTTAAAGAGCATCTAAAAAATAATTGATTTTTGAATTTTAAAAAAATCCTTGGAGGGAATTTTGAGAAAATCGAAAAAAACTGAAAAAGTACATCAGTAAAGTACTAGTACTTTTTGGCCGATTTTGTTCAAAAGCTTATTTTGAGCGTGTGGGAAGGTACCTAAGTTAAATATAAAATTTCAATCCGGTAGCTCAATTCCTTCATGCTAAAAATCTGTCCACACATACAGACACACACACACACATACATACACACACACACACACACAGACCAATTTGCGGGACCCACTTTTTTGGACTCAGGGGACCTCAAAACATGTATATCCATCAAAATCTCGACATCGAATTTTTGACATGATCGCAATACTTTCTCTCCTATATATTTCATATATAGGCTAAGAGAAAGTAAAAGTGCATCAGTAAAGTACTAGTACTCTTTGGCGGATTTTGATTAAAAGCTTTGTGTCACGTCCCAGGAGGGTGCCTAACTTAAATATAAAATTTCAACCTGCTACCTCTATTCCTTCATGCTTAAAATTTAACAGACAGACAGATCATGTTGCGAAAATCACTTTTTTTTTGAATTTAGGGGACCTCAAAACGTGTATATCTCGACATCGAATTTTTGACATGAATCCTATACATATATATAGGTTAGAGAAAGCAAAAATTGAAAAAACCAATAGAGAAGTTGTGTGATGTGCGTCTAACACCCACCAGGTTTTTTTTTTCTCTCAATTATTATAATTTAATAGATAAAATAATCATGATTTTTATTGATTAAAATTTTCTTTTTTTATACTACTATATTGAAAAAGATAGAGACAAATCAATAGAACTAAACACACCACTAAGTTATATAATCCCTTTAATTTTGTTTTGAAATTTTAATTCCAACTATTGATTTTTTTTTTTTTTTCTTTTATAGAAAATTATAAAATGAGTTTGACCTAAAAAAAAAAAAAAAAATTTAACAGAAGAGGGTTGCTATGAGAAAATTTGCCAGCTATTATGATGGTTCCAGTTGGAAAAGATTTCATTGCTTTTTAAATAGACTGTATAATTCGTTGATATTCGCCTGTCGAGTTTAGATATCTCCAATTTTATTTATTTAGGCTACTAGCCGCATTGGCCCGCCTCAGGTGATTGAAAACTAAAGATACAATTATCCAGTCCGTTTAAAGAAACAAAATCTATATATGGACCGTTCATTTTGAAAGTGGTGTAAGTCCATTTTCTATTGTTTCGAGAAAATGAAAGGTTTGCATATCTATTAATTTAAAAATCTAGACAAATGATATGAAGTCGGTGAATGTTTCTACTTCTTTATCAGTATCTAATTTAGTTATATCAATTTGTTTTAGGCGAATTTGACTAAACTAATATATAATTACATTACTGCAAATGGACTTACACCACTTTCAAAATTAACCAACTGTAAACTTCGTTGAATTTCAATTTTGAAAAAACAAATATTACTCAAAATATACTTCATATTAATTCCATATTCTTTACAAATAATGACACGATATAAAATAGGAGTAGTATTTTTAATTTTAGACGTTAATTACATTTTTAAAATTACAAGATATTAGTAGCATAATATTTACTTATGCTCTGCATAGGGACGTGTTTTGAAAAATTCATGATACACCGGAGGTATTTAAGTTCATAACTAATTGATTTCTTTATATTAATAAGTAACCTAATCTCGTAACCAGCGTCATTTCAACTTTTTCTTGGAGGGGGGGCAACCTTTTTTTTTCAATTTCTCACTTCAATTTTCTTACAAATAGGGATTTCAAATTTGGCCAAAGGTATTTAATTAAATTAATTTTTTAATTTTGTACAATTTCGTAGAAATATTTTATTTACGTAGAATAATACCTAGGGAGGAGAGGGGGGGCAAAATACCCTTCCCCACCACAAATGACGCCTCTGCTAGTAAATCTTAACAAGTTTATAAACAAATGCACAATAACAGGCTACTAACAGGCAATCATCTGTTAAGCTACCTACCTCAAATTGGACTTACACCACTTTCATAATCAACGATTATGCAACTTCCTTTACCGACCCATTTTCAATTGTACAAAACATGGGAATTTTTTAAGGAATTTGCCACTAGCTAGTTATAAATAGAAAATTTACATTAAATTAAGCATGAATTATCTGATATCTCAGATTTTTTAAAAATGGACTTACACCACTTTCAAAATAAACGGTCCATATATGAAATGTCTAGAGTTGAATGGCTGTAGATCAGTGGCGGCTCGCCCATAGGGACTCTCGGACGCCGCCCCTCCTAAAGATTTGAAAAAGTAAAAAATAATTAAACACACATTCGATTATAATTATACATCTAACTAACCAAAGTGTTTTATCAGTCGCGTACATCAAAAATATAGGGAAAAAACAGGCAAAAATAGCGCGAAAAGTGCGTATTTATAGCCGTTGGACGCTGTCCTGAACGCCCCAATCCATCAACATGCAGTTATACGGAGAGAGGTGTGGTGGGGGCTGCTGGTGCTATGACGCGTGTAAGCTTGAGCCGAATGGGAGCTTTGGGACGCCGTCCGAGCATGCGCAGAGCGAAGCATCAGCTAGTCGCCGCACAGCGCGCCGGCGTTCCTTAACTTTTTAACCGCATTCTAAGTGTTTAACGAATGTGTGATTGTTATGTAGTGTGATTTAGTGTGTATGGTTTAGTGTTCTCTTGGGGGCCCCCCAGACCCCCCGGTGGTGCGCCCCCCGGGCATTAAACTCACGAGCCGCCACTGCTGTAGATATTCAATTGGAAAAGGAAACAGGAGCCTCCCAGGGAACAGCAGCCAGGATAAATAAAAAAACTTTATATTTCGTTGCCGACGTTTCGGGTGCTATACATACATAGGCGTAGCCAGAAATTTTCGATGGGGGGGGTTCAGGATGATTTCTCCCCCTCCCCCACCCGACTAATAGGGCAGTATAAGGCGTCTAATGAAATATATGACTAGCCAATCGGCCCTCCTGGATCCCCTTCGGATTGGCTCGGGCCCGCCCTTTCTTAATTAAGTGCCCTAATTTTTCATTTATCTCGTTTCAGGCAATAAAAAATGCAACCCTCACATCTTAAAGAATTTTATATATGTATCCCTATTATAGCGGAGTTTCTGCCTGTTTTGTTTCTCTTGATCTGTTTTGTTTCTCTTGATCCGAGTTCTTTCTCAGATCTCTTAAAAAAGAAAAAATTTAATTATATAATAATTTTTATTATTTTTCATTTGAGGGATTTAATCAATTTTAGCAGGCTTTAATTTTTTATAAAGCAAGACAAAAATCAATTCTTTTCAATGGGAAAATTCTGAATTTTCTTGAATTTTTTGCGTTTCCTTTAATAAAATTATTTTGTTTTTTTTTTTAAACTAGAGAAAATTATTATATTTTTTACTTTCTCTTATCCTATATATGAAATATATATAGAGAGAAAGTATTGTTTGTATTACAGAGCTTAAATATCTAGTCATGGCTTGGGTCCAAGGGGGGGGGGGTTTGAACCCCCAAATCCCCCCCCCGTGGCTACGCCTATGTATACATATATATGTATAAACATGAAATCATTTGCCAATACCGCATAACATGTATTAAATTTTGACAATTTTGCGTTCCCTGAGGATGAGTGCGACTAGCACTAGCACGAAACGTCGGTAACGAAATATAAGTTTTGCTGTTCCTGAGGAGGCTCCCGTTTTCTTTTCCGCATCGCTAAATTCTTATAACTTTTGGAGTTATTAATTTATAAAGTTACGATTTCTCCCATAGGAAATATTTATGTATTCTTTGTATTTGTGTATAAAAAACACTCACACTTTTTCTCATTCACACTCACACTCACACACACATTCAGACAGTCTTTTCGGCAACTCAGGCCATATAAGACTTTTTACGATATCCGTTATTGATAAATATACATATATGGGGTCCAGGCATTCTTATTTAAGCCATTTGGTATCCAATTGGCTTAAATAAGAATGCCTGGACCCCCAATATGTATATTAATCGATGGATAATTATGGGCAGGAGCAGCCAATAAATAGACTCTGTATGCAGGTTCAATCACCGGAGACGTTTCGGTTCCTTTTATCTAAGAACTGAAGATGGTTCTTAAGTAAAAGGAACCGAAACGTCTCCGGTGATTGAACCTGCATACAGAGTATTTATTGGCTGCTCTTGCCCATAATAATCCATCCATGTATATTAATCAATAACGGATATTGTCTTTTATGGCCTGAGTTGCCGAAAAGACTGTGGATGCGTGCGAGGGTCCGCCGCAGGCGGGCCCGATCCAGTTAGCGAGGGGTGCAGGGGGGGGCGAATCCCCCTGCTAGACGCTACGCGATTTGGCTAGTATTAATATTAATTCCACCTACCCAATTAGGCCTCTCTGCTTGTCTTGCTTTCTCTTGATTATATGTAGATGAAATAAAAATCAGATATCTATATATTTAAATGAATTTAAAAAAAAAAGGAAATTAGCTATAAAATATTCATTTTATCCAGCGTCATCCTTAGAAGGAAGCGGACATACAAATTCAGTTATATATAATAATATTAAAATGAGAAAAGGAGACAAATTTTGCACCCTTTTAGGCGACCTTATGGACAATCCAGTATTTCAGATTTTTCAAATTCTTCCTTCCATACAGCCAAAGTTAAATCCCCATATGGGGATTTGCATGTTAATTTCGATTCAAAAGCGGGTTCCCTTTGGAATTTTTTACACATTTAAAAAAAATTTTCCAATTCTTATGAAATATTGTATTTATTGTGTATAAAATATCCAAATATGAGTGTTAAAATTTAGAAAAATAACCATAGTTTATTTCAACCAGCCAACATTTAAGCCTAGAACATGTTCTAATCTAGTCGCCGCAAGCTTGAGAGTAGAGTGATATCACGTGATCCAGTCGACGCTTTCTATTGGTCCATCTGCCCCGTTTGACAACTCAATATCATTATAATTTCTAACCTGCAGCTAAACTGTCAAATTGTTCTGTTCTATTTAAATAAATATAGATATTTTATTAATTATAAATGTCCTCGGGGCTTGGTGTAGGGGCTAGCGTGCTTACCTCGTATACCAAACGTCGCGGGTTCGGACCCCAGGCAGTCTGATGATTTTATTTAAGCCATTTGGATACCAAATGGCTTAAATAAGAATGCCTGGACCCCATATATGTATATTAAATCAATAACGGTTATAGTAAATGTCTTATATGGCCTGAGTAAGACAGTGTGAATGTGTGTGTGAGTGTGAGTGTGAATGAAAAAAAAGTGTGAATGTTTAAGAAAAAAAAAAAATCTGGTGTGACCGGCGCACAGCACACAACTTTCTCTTACCTTCGGTAATCGAAAGTTGTGTTCTGTACTTGTCACACCAGATTTTTTGTGTCGACATATATTTAGTTCCCGACAGTACGGAACATTTGAATTCAGATGTAAAATTTATGTGTGGGAAAATATTTATATTTTGTTACCATGGCAACCATTTTTCCTATCTTCCCTATGAAATACAAGAGTAAAGTGGTCTTCAGAAGATTTCAATCACAAAATGAGAATATACATTTTAAAGAGCATCTAAAAAATAATTGATTTTTGAATTTAAAAAAAAATCGTTGGAGCAAATTTTGAAAAAATCGAAAAAAACTGAAAAAGTACATCAGTAAAGTACTAGTACTCTTTGGCCGATTTTGATTAAAAGCTTATTTTTCCGGTCCCGGGAGGTGTTTAACTTAAATATAAAATTTCAACCTCCTAGCTCTTTTCGTTCTTGAGATATTTTGTTCACAGACACACACACACACACACCCACCCACAGACAGACCATGTCGCGAAAACCACTTTTTACTTTCTCTTAGCCTATATATGAAATATATAGAGAGAGAAAGTATTGCGATCATGTCAAAAATTCGATGTCGAGATTTTGATGGATATACATGTTTTGAGGTCCCCTGAGTCCAAAAAAGTGGGTCCCGCAAATTGGTCGTGTGTGTGTGTGTGTGTGTGTGTGTGTGTGTGTGTGTGTGTGTGTGTGTGTGTGTGTGTATGTATGTGTGTCTGTGTGTGTGGACAGATTTTTAGCATGAAGGAGTTGAGCTAGCTGATTGAAATTTTATATTTAACTTAGGTACCTTTGAAGAATCTCAAAATAAGCTTTTGAACAAAATCGGCCAAAAAGTACTAGTACTTTACTGATGTACTTTTTCAGTTTTTTTCGATTTTCTCAAAATTCCCTCCAAGGATTTTTTTTAAAATTCATAAATGAACTATTTTTTAGATGCTCTTTAAAATGTATATTCTCATTTTGCCGTTGAAATCTTCTGAAGACCACTTTACTCTTGTTCTTCATAGGAAAGATAGAAATGGTTGCCATGGTAACGGAATTTAAATCTTTTACTTTTTTTTTTTTTTTTTTTTTTAAAAAAACATTCACACTTTTTTCTCATTCACACTCACACTCACACACACATTCACACAGTCTTTTCGGCAACTCAGGCCATTTAAGACTTTAGACGATAACCGTTATTATATAAATATACATATAGGGGTCCAGGCATTTTTATTTAAGTCATTTGGTATCCAATTGGCTTAAATAAAATCATCGGACTGCCTGGGGTCCGAACCCGCGACGTTTGGTATACGAGGTTAGCACGCTAACCTCTACGCCATGCCCCGAGGGCTTTTTCTTTTTATTAGATTAAAAATCAATTATTATTTAAATTCCCATTTTTACTTTTTTACTTTCTCTTAGCCTATATATGAAATATATAGGAGAGAAAGTATTGCGATCATGTCAAAAATTCGATGTCGAGATTTTGATGGATATACATGTTTTGAGGTCCCCTGAGTCCAAAAAAGTGGGTCCCGCAAATTGGTCTGTGTGTGTGTATGTATGTGTGTGTGTGTGTGTGTGTGTATGTATGTCTGTGTGTGTGGACAGATTTTTAGCATGAAGGAATTGAGCTAGCGGATTGAAATTTTATATTTAACTTAGGTACCTTTGAAGAATCTCAAAATAAGCTTTTGAACAAAATCGGCCAAAAAGTACTAGTACTTTACTGATGTACTTTTTCAGTTTTTTTCGATTTTCTCAAAATTCCCTCCAAGGATTTTTTTTTAAATTCATAAATCAATTATTTTTTAGATGCTCTTTAAAATGTATATTCTCATTTTGCCGTTGAAATCTTCTGAAGACCACTTTACTCTTGTTCTTCATAGGAAAGATAGAAATGGTTGCCATGGTAACGGAATTTAAATCTTTTTCTTTTTATTAGATTAAAAATCAATTATTATTTAAATTCCCATTTATTTTTTTTTATTTCTGTTTTAATTGTTTCAAAGAAAACATATATAATATGTCTCTCTCTCACTTGCAAACATTATCGTCTCTCTCTACTCTTTTTAAATTCCCTTTCCACCTTATCTTCGCATAGAAACAATGTTAATTTCCTATAGGGATTTGTATGTTAATTTCGATTCAAAAGGGGGTCCCCTTTGGAACTTTTTACGCATTTAAAATTTTTTTTTCCAATTCTTATGAAATTTTGTATTTATTTACGATTCTATATTGTGTATAAAATGTCCAAATATGAGATTAAAATTTTGAAAAATAACCATAGTTTATTTGAAGCAGTCAACATTTAAAATGCAAGTTTGAAACTAAGGTGCTATCGGAAACTAAATATATCTCGACACAAAAAATCTGGTGTGACCAGCACAGTGCGCAACTTTCTCTTACCGAAGGGTAAGAGAAAGTTGTGTGCTGTGCGCCAGTCACACCAGATTTTTTGGATTCAGGGGACCTCAAAACGTGAAGATCCATCAAAATCTCGACATCGAATTTTTGACATGAATCCAATACTTTGTCTCTATATATATATTACATATATACATAGGTAAGAGAAAGTAAAAATTATTATTATGTCGGATCCAGGCCTCCTAAAATGGTTGTTAGCAAATGAAATAAAAGCATTTTTAAGAATATATCAAAAATATCCTGAATTGTGAAATACCAAAAACAAAAATTACATGAAAAAAGACTTAAATCCAAATGAAGAACAGTTAAGATTAATATTAATATTAATTAGTATTAATTTATTTATTTTTCGGCATTATTATTTGAAATTCCTATCGGGATTCCCTTTTATTTACCCGAGGTGCACAAGTGCACGAAGACACACACCTCAAATCCAACCGGCCTCTGGCCTGTAGCCATCTACAGGCACCCCGTGAAGTTACATTATTTCCTATCTCTAACTCCTCCTCCTTCGTTCTTTTCTAGTCAGTAAACAAATTCTTATTTCTGGTTCTTTTTATCCAGCCTCTTCTATGCTAGGAAAGATGTTAGTTGAGGAGGGAATGCATCACTGAGAGGGAACCTTCTTTACGTCCCTTCCACAGGACGGGATGTCACAGCAATTCCCTCTCCTCGTAGAGTTGTCTGGGGGCTATTGGGGTGAGATCCAATATTCCAATCCAGTGCCTGCTTGAGGATTTATTTACATTAAATAAATATTTTTATTTAATGAAAAATCCCGCCCGCCCAGGATTCTTCTTTGCAGAAGCTGACACCCTAACCCACTACACCAGCTAGCCCCCTATTTTTCGGCATTGAATTTGTTGTTTGATAGCCATATTTATATTTTACAATTTGTAAATATTAATATTTACTCGCCAGTTAACAATAGCTTCGTGTGACAGGCTAATCGCTACTACTAGAAAGCAGGGACTAATCGCAGCTAGCAATAAGCATCGACTAATCGTCCCTTATGGCTTTAAAATACCGATCCGATTTTGAATCAATTGACTTTTTCACTTTGACTTTTTTTACTTGTGGAATGCAAAGTGCTAAATGGGAAACTCGACACGAAAAATCTGGTGTGACAGCACAGAACACCACTATCGAATACTCAAGCTAAGAGAAAGCTGTGTGCCAGTCACACCAGATTTATACCGCCTCTTTTGGAAGCAATGTGTGTTTCTTTATTTTATTATTATACATAATCATCTGGTTAATCAGGTGGCTGGAGCAAATCTCTCTCTCTCTGCTCCTGTTCGTTGATCGAATGGCTATCGAACAGAAAGATCGCGATAAACTCAATCGATAATAATTAGAAACGAATAAAAAAAAAACCGGAATTGTGTATGATAATAATCAGAAACGGAGAGAGGGGGGGAGATGTTTGATCCGGTCAACGTGATCCTCTCTCAGATAATATTATTATTATTGCAATGAAAGAGAGAGAGAGAGAACCTCGGAATTCATGATTGCTAATAAAATGTGGAATGTTGCCCGCTTCAGGGCGATTTAAAATAGATCTTATGGAAAAAAAAAGAAAAAGAAAAATAGCCTTCTATAGTTGTTGCTATATAAAATTCTTTTTTTTTTTTTTTTACTTTCTCTTACCTATGTATATATGTAATATATATATAGAGAGAAAGTATTGCGATCATGTCAAAAATTCGATGTCGAGATTTTGATGGATATACATGTTTTGAGGTCCCCTGAGTCCAAAAAAGTGGGTCCCGCAAATTGGTCTGTGTGTGTGTGTGTGTGTATGTGTGTCTGTGTGTGTGTGTGTGTGTGGACAGATTTTTAGCATGAAGGAGTTGAGCTAGCGGATTGAAATTTTATATTTAACTTAGGTACCTTTGAAGAATCTCAAAATAAGCTTTTGAACAAAATCGGCCAAAAAGTACTAGTACTTTACTGATGTACTTTTTCAGTTTTTTTCGATTTTCTCAAAATTCCCTCCAAGGATTTTTTTTAAAATTCAAAAATCAATTATTTTTTAGATGCTCTTTAAAATGTATATTCTCATTTTGCCGTTGAAATCTTCTGAAGACCACTTTACTCTTGTTCTTCATAGGGAAGATAGAACTGGTTGCCATGGTAACGGAATTTAAATCTTTTTCTTTTTATTAGATTAAAAATCAATTATTATTTAAATTCCCATTTATTTTTATTTTATTTGTGTCTTTAATTGCTTAGGAGAAAACATATATATCTCTCTCTCTCTCACTTGCAAACATTATCGCCTGTCTCTCCACCTTCTCTCATAGGCCTAATGTTAATTTCCTATAGGGATTTGTATGTTAATTTCGATTCAAAAGGGGGTCCCCTTTGAAACTTTTTAAGCATTTAAAAATTTTTTTCCAATTCTTATGAAATTTTGTATTTATTTACGATTCTATATTGTGTATAAAATGTCCAAATATGAGATTAAAATTTTGAAAAATAACCATAGTTTATTTGAAGCAGTCAACATTTAAAATGCAAGTTTGAAACTAAGGTGCTATCGGAAACTAAATATATCTCGACACAAAAAATCTGGTGTGACCAGCACAGTGCGCAACTTTCTCTTACCGAAGGGTAAGAGAAAGTTGTGTGCTGTGCGCCAGTCACACCAGATTTTTAAACAAGAAATGCACTAAATGTGAATGTAAAAAATAGCCCTAGCCCGGACAAAATAATAATTGTGAACATACAAACATGTAACTAGGCGTAACAGCCCATCTTAGGGGGGGGGGGGTTGTTTCTAGTTAAGGGTGTCGACTTTTTTCTTAATAATTTCAATATACTGTGCGTCAAAAATAACGCAGTGGCGTAGTGAGCTTGACTCGCGCCCGGGGCAAAATACCTTTTAAGCGCCCCCCCTCCCCATTCGAAAACCATATAATATTATATGTAAAATATACAAAATTATTAGGGGGGCGGTATAACTCGCCCAAAGCAAAATCTCGCCTAAAACAAACTCGCCGAAAATCCGGAAAGTTCCAAAATAAAATATTTATACAAATCTGGTGTGACTGCCCCACCAGATGTTTTGTGTCAACATACGTATATATATATAGTTTCCGTCGATATATTTGGCGCCCCTTTGTGAGCGGCGCCCGGGGCATCATGACCCCCCTTGCCCCCCCCCCCCACTCGCTACGCCACTGAAATAACGTAATATTTTGTTTCTTCTTAAGAAGAACTATTCTACTCTACCTTGATGATACTCTAATTTATAAAACATTTAATATGAAATATCTTAAACATTTCTAAGTAAATTTAACACAAATACTAATCATTTTAATCCATTTAATACAATTTAAATAAAATAAATATGGCGATTTTCAATTTGAGGGACAAATCAACATAATCTCGATATGTTTTGTTGGATATTAATTCAAAATTTTGTTTTTATAAGAATTTAGCCTCCGGGCTTATCGTGGTTGGTAGCGAACCTACCTTATATACCAAGGGTCCAGGCAGTCCGATGATTTTATTTAAGCCCTTTGGATACCAAATGGCTTAAATAAGAATGCCTGGACCCCAAAATTATTAAATATTGAGTATCGTTTAAGTCTTATATGGCTTAAGTTGCCCAGAAGACTGTGTGAATGTGCGTGTGAGTGTGAATGAGAAAAGAGTGTGTTAAAAAAAAAAAAAAAAAAAAAAACAATTTCCAATTAAAATAGACAGAGAAAAATTGAAATGGAAAGATTATATTAATTTGGCGTTAATAAAATAAAATTCGACATTTTTGTCTTTGTTTTATTTAAATTGTAATTATTTATTGAAATGACATGGATTTGTGTTAAATTTACTTAGAAATGTATAAGATATTTCATATTAAATGTTTAATAAATTACAGTATCTATTATTACTAGCCGCGTCGCTCGCCTTCGGCGGGCTTCGCCCCCTGGACCCCCCTCTAGCTGGCTCGGGCTCGCCTGCGGCGGACCCTCGTCTTTTCTTTTTTTTTTTTTTAAAAAAACATTCACACTTTTTCTCACTCACACTCACACACACATTCACACTGTCTTTTCGACAACTCAGGCCATATAAGACATTTACGATAACCGTTATTTATGAATTTATATATATTAGGGTCCAGGCATTTTTATTTAAGCCATCTGGTATCCAGATGGCTTAAATAAAATCATCGGACTGCCTGGGTCCGAACCCGCGACGTTTGGTATATGAGGTTAGCAGCTAACCTCTACACCACGCCCCGTGGGCCTCGTCTTTTCTTCTTGACTATGAAAAGAAAATTATTATTATTCCATTCCGATTCAGTGCCTGCTTGAATTCATGGAATACACAAATGAAAAGAATACATAAATATTTCTCTATACATTTCCTATGGGAGAAATCGTAACTTTAAGAATTAATAACTCAAAAAGTTATGGGAATTTCAGGATGAAAATAATTTTCCTGAATTCCGAGAAGGTCCTCTTCATTCACACAGTCTTTTCGGCAACTTAGGCCATATAAGACTTTTACGATGTATTGAATATATCTATTACCTCATAGAGTTGCCTGGGGACTATTGTGGTGAGATCCAATATTTCAATCCAGTGCCTGCTTGAGGATTTGTTTACATTTTTATTTAATGAAAAAAATCCCGCACGCCTAGGGTTTGAACAGGGATCTTCTTTGTAGAAGCCGACACCCCAGCCCGCTACACTAATATCTATTAAGACAGATCTTTTTGAATACAAACAAATTGTTCCCACTATTTTTGTGTATATTCACACTCCGGCACATTTCATGGAACTCTTCCCTCATAATTTCGCAATTTCTTCATTAAATATTCATACAATGAAGGTAACCTAAACTAATCTAAAATCTTTTCGATTGAATGGGGAATGATCTGAGGATGGGGATGCCACAAGTTAACCCCCCCCCCCCCGCCCCTTAAAGTCGAAGAGAGGCAGATCGCAAGGCACCAGACCAATCAATCAATCAAACCCCCCCCCCATTTCTCAAATTAATCTCACGCCCTTATTTGATGAATACTTCAAGGATTATTTGTTTATAATAACTTTATTACATGTAGATCAAATATTCTTTAAACAGTTATAAATAAAATTTGCAATTTCATTATGCAATTTGAATAATCATTTTTTTTTTTTTTGTTTTTTTTTTTAATATAATAATTTCAAGACATTGACTGATATTTAAATAATATTAAAATTGAAAGGAAAACAATTATTCATAGTAATGAAAAAGAAAAAAAAAATCAATGGCGCCTTCCTTATTATAATAAATAAATAAATGAGACATTACAAAAAATTCCAAGAACGTTACGCTAAATTAATATAGAAATTTTGTTAGTAGCCTCCCCACTATTTTCGTTGGTACTAAGCTTGAGAAAATTTAATTGATTTTATAAATGGATGTTGAGAACACAATTATGTAGTTAATAATTATTTTAGTGAGAGTGAGTTACTTAAAGTTGTTCGGACATTAAAGCACTTTGTTAGATTAAAAGCTAATTTTTTAATATGTTATTAATCACTATCACATACGTATAAAATAAAATTTTGAAGCAGATCTGACGCAGGGTTATCATGTAATTAGTTTTAAAAAAATTGAAATTTAACATGTAGTCTATGGGGAAGGTCGACGAAACGCACACATATCGAATTATATAGCCATCTCTGCAATAGATACAAAAACAAAAAACTTACATTTTTTCAATTCACTTTCGAGGAATATGTTAAACATAAAATCAAAAGTTTCTGCTGAAATCTTTTAAAGATATTTTAACAAGAAAGTCAAAAGATTCTCCAAAATGACAGTCGCCAATATTTAAAAATGAGACTCAGATTAGTCTGGCAACGTCGCATAAAATAATACGCTTTTCTCGCTGTCAGTTACAATTTTTTTCAATTTTACGATATTTTTTCTCGCAAATCGTCCATTGTGTTTAAACTGATTTGCATTAAACATTGTAATATATTAAATAAAATAAAATTTTAAGATTTAAAATAGATAGTTGATGAATGCAATGTTGCCAGTTCTATATTACGTGAAATACTGCTCAAGTCAAAAGTCATTCATTTATTATTTTTGGTAATTAAATTATTAACTTAATACAATTATAAACTATGATAGGTCACGACTAAATTATAATAAGGAATTTTGGCATTCAAATTTTTAATTTTATTTAAAAAAAAATTTAGATTCTATTATGACTTACGAGGTACTGTCCGAACAACCTTAAATGCGTTTAGCTCAAAATCCAGTTTTTTTTTTAATAGCCTATCTATAATTTTAAAAGGCTGTAACTTTTTTAGTTTTTGAAATATCATAGGGGTTTTGGTCTTAAAATATTCAGGAAATGATCCTCTACATTCAAACATCAACAATCCGACAAGAGGTCCCTCCCTTTTCACTTTCCGCATCACATATAAATACTCTAGTGACAAAGGAAATAAGATCATATGCTAATAATCAGAGACTCCGCGAATTTTTGCCCTTTAAAGAGCCCTTTAGAGAGAATATAATATTACTAGCTATGCCTTCGCGCCCCGCCACTATTTCTAGCGTGCAGAAAATGGGTGTGGTGTGGGGGAGTGAAACCGCAAAAGCACCCTGAGAAAGATCTCAATATATATGAATTTTTTTCCTGTTTCGTCTGAGGAAAGTGAAGTACCTGAATTGTCGGGAATTTACTTTTCTTCTTGATTCATTTATTTATTACTTTTTTTCTCATCCATCTCATTATCTTGATTCATACTTTGTATTTCAATCTTATTTGAATTTGTTTTGCAATAATAAAAGCTTATTAGATAATTGTAAGTATTGCCATGGGCGTAGCCAGACATCTTGTTAGGGGGGGGCCAACCCCTCGTTAGCGCCAGAGGGGGTTTGCAATTAATATATACATAGATTATTTAATTAAATAAAAAAAATTAAATTAATGTAGTGGATTGGGGCGTAAAAAAAAAAAAAAATAATTCCCAATGGGAAAAATATATATTTGTTTGTTTTTTTTTCAACTTTTAGAACAGCCCTCGGGGTTTGGCGTAGAGGTTAGCGTGCTAACCTCGTATACCAAACGTCGCGGGTTCGGACCCCAGGCAGTCCGATGATTTTATTTAAGTCATTTGGATACCAAATAGCTTAAATAAGAATGCCTGGACCCCAATAATAGATACATTCTTAAATAACGGTTATCGTCAAAGTCTTATATGGCCTAAGTTGCCGAAAAGACTGTGTGAATGTGAGTGTGAATGAGAAAAAAGTGTGAATGCCTTTTATAAAAAAAAAAAAAAAAAAAAACTTTTAGGACAAGCCAGGGGGGGGGGGGCAACGGCCCCCCCTGCCTCCCTGGCTGCCCATGAGTATTGGCACAAGTAGAAAACTTGGACATAAAGATAATTGTTTTAAATACCACCATAGAGGTTGGCATAATAAAAGAATTTTTGCTTCTGGTGCCAAAGGCCGAAGGTTCGCATCTCGTTCCCCCCCCATGGGACCCAAGCCTTGACTAGATATTTAAGAGAAAGTAAAATATAATAATTTACTCTAGTTAAAAAAAAACCAAATTGCTTTATAAATACCCTAAAATAATCTTAAATTTTCCAAATGTTTGAAAAAATTTTCTTGAACCTCCTCCATCACAAGTTTCTGGCTACGCCTATGAGGAGAGACACTGGCAACCAGGGGGGATTTTTAGGGTTTTAACCCCCCCCCCCCCCCCCCGAGGAGATAAAAAAAAAATCAAAATATATATTACAAATAGAAAAGGAAAAAATAAAATAATTTTGGTTCCGCAAAAAAGGAAATGTTCCGCGGGCGGCACATGGGAAAAATTTTGGATCCGCGGGCGGCAAAAATTTACAAAAAAAATTTTATCGTCTCTAAAAAAAGGTAAAATATTTTAAATATTTTCACGGACTGGAAAAAATTTCCCCGCAGGGCAGAAAAATTTGGTTCCGCGAAAAAAAATTTTTTGAGATCAGCCTCCCCCCCCCCCCTCGAAAAACCCTCCCTTGGAGCAAATCCTGGTTGCGCCACTGAGGAGAGATATGACCGAGATTGGCCTGACGGAGACAACAGCATTGGTTAGGTGGAAATGGAGACAGTGAGGAGACCCCGCACCACGGGAATAAAGGCGAGGATAGATGAAGAAGTCAAAAATATTCAGAAATTTTGTTTTCCTGTCTTATAAAAACTTTTAAATTTTATATTGCGGACGTTTCGCCTAAGGCGACTGAAAACTGATTGAAGTGGAATGTTTGGAATCCACTATATTCCGTGATTCTGAAATTGAACTAATTTTTAGGTAGTTACCTTAGATCATTTTATAGCAACGGAGATTTTGTTTAATTTAATATATCTGCAATAAACTAAAGGGTGGTGCCCCAAGTTCGTATATTAAAATAAAAAAAAAAAAAAAAAAAGGGTGGTAGTCCTAAGCATTAAACAGCTGCTTGCATTTCTTACAAATTGGAAGCAAAATATCAGCTACTGTAGAAATGCTGAATAATAAAATAGCTCTATATATATATATAATAATTTGATTAATTGATTAAATTTATTCCAAACATTTATTTATATTTAATTTGAATAGAAATTAGTTTTGAATTAATATCAAATAAATATATGTCCAACCAAAAGAAGAAAAAAATAAAAAAAAAACTAATTGAAAATCAAAAGAGTGGCTGCTGCTGCCATGAGAGGTGTCAAAAAAGATCAAAGAAAAATAAATACCGATATTTATTCGTTGACATTTCAATTTTTTCTGTTCTCTTTTCTACTGTGATTATCCTAAAGTTTTTAATTCACATTCTCTTTTAAGCACCTTTTTTGGAAAAACAAATTGCCTCGGGGGCTCATATTTTTTTTTTTTTTTAATTAATTTTCTCACTCTGCTATTGATACCATTTAGGGGTTTATTTTATTTATTAATTTATTTATATTGGCGATAAACGGGGGACGCTCCACATACTGGTTTCCACCCGATAAGTCCTTATGTATATTAACATATACATATAGGTAAGAGAAAGTAAAAATGTTTATATAAAAACAATAATTAACAATCAACAATTAAAGCCAAAGAGACTCCAACACCAATTATCACAGAATGCAAGAGATGTAGAATATATATATATGTATATGATGACTTTGAGAAAGGAATCTTCAAACAAGTTATGGATATGATCACTTTTTAAACTCTTTACCACTCATTCTGTGCGTAATTAGTCTACTATAGATTTATTCCCAACAATTTTTATCCCTCATGATCAGAAGCGAAACCTCTGATCCGTAAATAATG
>JAKCPI010027519.1:0-23763 GCA_023213315.1 Euborellia annulipes
CAAAAGACTCCTTTTCCTTAAAATTTGAATTTAATAAATACATTTTATTCATCCAGTTTCACTCAAAATTTTTCCAGAGAAAGAACTGAATCTATATATACAGTATATTCTTTATCTCCCAGATGTTTGAATATAATTTATCTGATTTCATAAACTAAGGATATCGATATTCCTTTTTATTTGACTGCCTGAACAGGGCGTTTTTTTATTTTTCTTCCTGTAGTTTTAAATCCTAATTATTTTATTACTTTTTTTGAATTTGATTTGAAATTTCTAGTCAAAGAATTTTTAAATCTCCAAAGAATAAAAACAAACGACAGTGCTGCCCCACTGGGCCCAAGCGGCGGATGGGGGCAACTTGCATCTAATATTCATTGCCTTCATTCATATTGTCTTTTTTTAAAAATTAATTACCGTGTTTAAATAAAAATCTGTGGATTTCTCCAAAGTCTAATTTTCTTTGTGTTAAATGTTAAAAGTCTAATTTTCTTTGTGTTATGTGTTGAAATATTAAATTGCCTGCTCAGAATCTCCAGTCTCTCCATCTCTTTCAGGTACATTCAAATCTCTTCTTAATAATTTATCTTTTCATCTTTATCTTTTCAACTCATCAATATGGCGATATGCTAAATAATTAATAGCCTATATTTATTCTTTTATTTATTCATCTCAAAATTATCATTTACAATATAGTAGATAAAGAATGATAAATAATCCAACTCAAAATATAAATTCTTTTTAAAAGAGTTTTTATTTAAAATAATATAAGATGAGACTTGTTGTCGGTGTATGAGAGAAGTTTTTCTGAGAATTCTAAATATTGATTTAATAATTAAACTATATATAAACGTGTTTATTGTACACATTGTCTAACAACAAATTTAATCAAAAAGACTTTGATAAAATACTAATTCAGCCTCTTGATCTTTAATTCGTTTTTCTTGTTATTTTTTTTATAACCAACTCCATACCTTTTTTTTAAAGAACTTAATTGATGTGTTTTTATAATATTTAAATGGAGACACACCTTCTGACCCATTTTGTTTTTTATATTTAGGTCATTTAATTATTTTTCCTCGGCAATCTCAAAATTTACATTTTTTTGGCCTATTACTAACTAAATAATTGGATTCAGTAGGCTTTTGTTAACATTAATAGCTCACATATTTATTTTTGACTTTTTCGAAGGGGATTTTCTTTGCAGTAAAAAATTATTTAACTTTCTCTCTCTGGTTTAGGAAAAAAGGAGATATTCTCATCCACAAAGCCTTCAATTCTTAAGGACAATTTTTGATTTTCAAAAATTATTATTCCTAATTTAGTATGTGAAAGAACAAATCATTTTTAAGAGATTTTCTGGTGACCCCGGGTAATCAGCGTGTGGAACGCCCCTCGGTAGCCAACGATACTATGTAATTTCAATAAATAAATACATTTATCACCCCTAAATGGCCTTTGTAGCCGAAAAGGGTTAAAAAAATTCTATTCTAAATACATTACAAATTATTCATACTTTCTCTTCCCTCTATATATGTTAATATATAGAGAAAGAAAGTATTGGCTTCATATCAAAAATTCGATGTCTAGATTTTGATGGATATACACGTTTTGAGGTCCCCTGAATCCAAAAAAGTGGTTTTAGCGACATGGTCTATCTGTGTGTTTGTCTGTGAACAAAATATTTCAAAAACGAAAAGAGCTAGGAAGTTGAAATTTTATATTTAAGTTAGGCACCCCATGGGACGTGACACGAAGCTTTTTACTCTAGTACTTCATAGGAAAGATAGGAGAAATGGTTGCCTTGGTAACAAAATATAAATATTTTCCCATAGGTACTTATAAATTTTACATCTTGAAAATTAAATGTACTGTACTGTCAGAAACTAAATAAATGTCGACACAAAAAACACAACTTTCGATTACCGAAGGTAAGAGAAAATTGTGTGCACTGCGCCCAGTCACATTAGATTTTTTTGATTTTTACAAGAAAGATAAAAATGTAATTTTGACTCAGAATGTCAAAAAATAAAAAAATCATCATTTTAATCAAAATTGATCATGTACAGTGAGGGACAATATTAATCACACCCATGAGTTTTCTACTTGTGATTATTTCATTGTTTTTAAAAAAATATTATATATTTTTTAATGGAAACTTTCATGGTTCAAACCTAGAAAATTTCCAATAAAAATTTTCATTTTCTTTTAAAAAAACAATGAAATAATCACAAGTAGAAAACGCATGGGTGGGACTTAATATTGTCTCTCATCGTACTCTTGGCTTGAATTCTTTTTTAATACCACTTAATTATCTAAACTTCACAATTTAAAAAGGAAACATCATCCAGAAATCCTCTTTTAAAAACTGTTTATGTAACAAATAAATAAATAAAAAACCTTGAACACAATTTGACTCTTTAACTAATTGTGTCAAATAGAAAGAGAGATAGACTTAAAGTGATGACTTAAAGGGAAATATTGATTTTTTTTATGATACTTTTAATTTTTTTTTCTTTTATAATATAATCCTGGGCAAATATTCGATTTATTTCTTTGCGAGGTCAAGCAAGGCACAGACACATTCGCAATTTGCTTGAAAGGAAATAGAATATTGACTTGCTGTTTTTGTGATGGTTCTTCATTTATCTTTTTTATTATCCCATATTAAATAATTCCTTTCTTATCTTTTAATGTCTTTGAAGATTAAGATAAGCCAGATAAAAGAAAAGATTCTTTATTATTATTAATTTATCAGTAAGAATAAATCCTTAACACTTCGGATATTTAAATTTCTTTGTTCTTTTTTTTGTCAATTGAGACAATTTAGGCTCAGAATCCTTAATTATTTAAATCAATTTGCAGTCACTTTAAATTCAAAATATATCTACTACTTAGACTTGATATTTTAGTTAATTTTATTTGAGTATAGAATATTCAACAAATGATTAAATTGATTATCGGTTCAAATAATTTATGTATAAATTAGAAATATTAATCAATATTCTTTTTAAAAAATAAATTGAAAATTTTCTTTCCTAAAATTGCTTTTTCCCTCAGGAATTCGCAGTGTTAGTAAAAAAAAAAAACTTTTCAGCCAGGAGATTAAATAAAAAATATTTTATTTAATTTTTATTCGCCGACGTTTCAGTCGCCAATCACGACCTTCATCAGGGCAAATATTGTCAAATATGAAGGTCGTGATTGGCGACTGAAACGTCGGCGAATAAAAATTAAATAAAAGAATTTTTTATTTAATCTCCTGACTGCAAAGTCTGCGAATTCCTGAGTAAATCTCCACAGCCATAAAACATCACTTGCTTTTTTCCCTTATTTAGGAATCATCCTTTAATTACATCTGTAATTATTATTCCTTGGGTATCTTCGACCCAACAGATTAAATTACTGTTAAATTTTTTTAAATAAAGTCAATTTTTTTAATTCTAAAATATATAGTTTTAGGTAACTGTATATTCGATATTTCATTTACCTGTCTGCATCCAGAAATCCTGTTCCCATCGTTCTTTTGCCAAGATATTTAATATTGTAAATTATCTATCTTCTTTCTCTCCTTGGCCAGTCCCACCGTACAGGATCAGCACGAATATTTTATCAAATAGTGTTTTTTTGAAACCTTTGTATTTGTTGAATTGGATACCCCATTCACAATATATTTTTTTTTCTTAGCCTTCCTAGTATATCACTAAAAAGACTACGGAAGTAACTAGGAGTTCAAAAAAAAATTTTTTTGTAATATTTTTTTTTTATTGACTCTTGTTTTTTTTTCTATAAGCTTTTGTAAAGAAATCATAAAATAAATAGAAAATTAGTACAACATTAGGGAAAAATGCATAGATTAGATTTTTTGCATTTGGCAAATGTTGACAATGAGGAAAGATTAGTTGACCAGTGTATATTAGGATAATTACAAACTGCACCTGTAACAACAAAATTGAAAATTATTTAATCGAAAAATCTTCAATCCAATAGTGTTAGTATTTTTGACAGTAAAATTTCTTCGTTTACTCTTCTGCATTCGAAATTTTGCCTCTATTTAGGAAATTATATATTTTTATAAAAAATAATATTGTAGTTATGGCTGTTGAGTATATCAAAGGATTGCAAAAGCAGTCTGTTAGCCAAAATTTTTTCTTTAAATATTTTCATTGGGCCGACGTTTCTTTCTCGATAGAGGCCAACTTCAGGGCCCGATAAGTGTCAAAAAAGTATATATTTTGACACTTATTAGGTCCTGAAGTTGGCCTCTATCGAGAACGAAACGTCAGCCCAATAAAATATTTAAAGAAAAATTTTGGCTGCTAGTCTCTGCTTTTGCGACCGTTCCTTGATAAAAAAAAACAATTGAAATAAAGATAAAATAGAAAAAAAGTATTCCAGTAAAGTAGGCCTACTGGTAAATTTAAATTCCAACATGGTTACTCAAAAATCTGGCGTGGTTCGACTCCCGGCGGCACCCCCTTATATCTTTTTTTGGGGTAAATAAAATAATATTACAGCACACACCATATTTTGTTCACGTATAAATTTTTTGATTCTTATCAGCCAACTAAACTTTTGTCTTTGTGACTATAGATATCAAATTTTGTTCCATCGCGGTTTGTGCCCTCGACTAGCAATCTCTTAAAACTGACACAGTCACTTTCATCTTACCATTTGTAAAATAGTGAGAAGTTTCTTGTACTTGATGATGCGTTTTTGGACTTCAGGTCCAAAGGTCGAGATCAGATAATAACTATACATTAAGACATGAATAAACGAATTCAACATGATTAGCATAGAAGCCATGATACCTATAAGGTGAAAACAAAACAAAAAATATTTAAAAAAATATGTTTATTAATAAAAGACTTGTTTCTGTTTAGCAGTGGTTTATTTGTTAAAATCTCAATTTTTCGGATACACACACTCAGGTACAATTCAGTTTAAAACATCTGTGACATTTTCATTCCAATTGTCTCAGATGTAACATACTTTGTGATCTATACTCGAAGAAGATCTCAGAGTGAGTGACCGAAACATTGAAATTTTTACAATTAAACCACAATTAAACTGAAACAAGTCTTTATCAATGATATGATAGCAACTGTGAAGGCCTAAAAACAAAACAAAAATATTTATTTATTGTATTAATTTAATCTTACCAGGGACAAATTTAGCTCCAATCCACATAAACATATATGTAGAGATATGGTGGTAGAGATGTAAAAATGAAACTTGATTTTGTTTTTTCCGTAAAACAAAAAATATCTGTAATAAAAAAAAAAAAAAAAAAATGAAAATGATTAAGGTGCGCCTCTCGGAAAACCTTAAACCCCTTTTCGCGCGGGGCCGCCCCAGGGGGGTTTTGTTTCCCCCTTTTAAAAAAACCAACTTTTTCCTTTTTTTTTTTCAATTTTCTACTAATTAATTAAAGGAAAAAAAAAATTTTTTTTTTTACAAAAAAATTATTAATTTTATTATCTACTACTTATTGAGCTCCTTTTTTTTAATATTTTTTTTTTATTGAGTAATAAAAAAAAAAATTTTTTTTTTTTGAAAAAAAAAAAAGGGTTTTTAGGGTGGAATAATTTTATTAATTTAAAAAAATTTGAGGGGGGGGGGAAATTTTGGGGGGGGGGAGGCAAAACCAAACCCCGGACCCGCGACCCTTAAAACCAACAAAAAAATCAAAAAAAATCTCATGAACAATTAAAACCTCGCAAGTCTGATTTTTGTATAATTTTTTTTTTTAATAATACTCATATATTGACAATTCCATGTGAACCCTAAGGCCTCTAATTGAGAAAATAATAAATTAAAATAATAAAATTTGTTCTGTAACCTCAAAAATACAAAATACTGTAAAAAAAAAAAAACAGTTTTTTTGGCTTAGGAGGTTTTAGTTGTCAATGAGCCATAGTAGTACTTACTGTTTCAACAAAATCCAGCATCTTTATTATTAAATTCCACCAGAAAATAACAGTAAACTAAAACAATTGATAAATTTTATTTATATACAGTAATTATCGTAATTGAAATCAATCGTTTCTGAATTTTGAAACACCCCCCCCCTCCCTCCTTAAAAGTTTATCTCACCCTGCCAGGCCTTCCATCTTCTGAATATTCATTGTTTACACATGTAAGAGGATAACTTCCATCGCTCCAACCATTGAACAATACCTGCAATATGAATAACACCACAAAATATAAAAATTTAATAACTAGAAAATAAAATCTTTTAAACATTTACATAAAAAATTAATTAACAGTTTAATCTAAAAAATTTTGTAAGCTTATTAATTTTATAGGAAAATTTTTCTCCAAAGAAATCTTCGTACCGATCATAGATTGTTGTGACCTCGTCTTTAGAGACCAAGAAAGAGAGACTTGGTTTTCTATAAAGTAATAAAGATGAAAATTTAATTTGAATTGTTAATTAAGGTCATTCTAGTCCAATCAATCGATAAATGTGTCATTGAATTGAAATTATTCAACAAAATATTTATTGTTTTGTGTCCGTATGTATTAGTTGGGATACAAAAAGGTCAAACCGATTTTCAAAGAATTAATTACATTAAGAAATAATTAAGCTCTTATCTAAAACCTTCCACCCTTTTTAATTATATTTATGAACTAAATGGAATTAACTAAAAAAATGTTGAATAAACATTTTAACTCTGATTCAGAGGTCAGAGAGGTCGTTCGTTTTACTTTTATCTCCCAACATTACCTAAAAATGTATTCTTTATCTAATTGACAAAAAATTCTCCAATTTATTTATTAATATAATCAAACAAATATTTATTTACCGCCAGAAAGATTGTTAAACAAGAAGTAATTTGTATAACATTATAGATTAGAATAGCCTCCTTCAATTTATACGCCGGTCGGTTTTTCATGTAAGCAGGGGCTGCATACAGAACTATGAATAGATAGAGTAAGCTTGTGAATATTGGTGAATATAGATTGCCTAGGAACATCCATCCTTTTACTCTGTGATCTGAAAATCAAGAATAATAAATTTCACGTGTGTTGTAATTTATCTCGATTAAACTTGGCAGGTATTGTTGACTTAAGGATCGATTATGAAAACAGAATACTGTTAAAAAATCAATTTTTCCGAATATCATCAGAGAAGCTTAAATATATTTAAAAGAGATTCTAAACTTTCTAGAATCAATATTGAAGAGGTTCCATTAATAGTGAATTTTTAAAAATTTTTGGGACTACAGTATTCATTAATTAATAAAAACATTGAATAATTCTATAATGCTTTATTTCGTATTTTTTTTTTCCATATGAATTTCAAACCAATCTGAACAGTCGCGTCATTTCTTTTTCTTGTCGGTGGGGCGGTTTTTTTATTATTATTTTTTTTTTTTATCTAAGATCTTTTTCGGCATCTATGGCCATTTAGACCCCGTCCCTATTTAATTAAATTGATTGGTAGCCAATTTAATTTAAATACATTTTTGTCACATGGGACGGGATAGTGGGGGGGTGGTTGGAATTATAGGGGGCGGGGAAAAATACAAGCACCGTTAAGGTGATTTGAGACATAAAATTGATAGTTTAAAATAAATCTATAAATAAATATATTTTAGACAAAAAAATCATAATTTCTTTAGATGACTAGTTTTTAAAACTTTTACAATTTGTTCTCGGAGGGGGCGGTCGCCACTTAATAATCATAACATGTGGATTTTCAAAATTTTATAGACTATGTGTAATCAAATTAATTCTGATTTCTCCATATTAAAACAAATAATGAATTTAAAATTATTTTAAAAACTAAGCACATTCTTTTATAAAATAAATAGGTCTTGTTTAATCAGCGAATTATATTTGAAAATTTCACGACTTACGAAAAGTCCTTATTACTGTAAAATTATCGTGCTCCAAGAGGCATTAGCCTCAGAGCAAATAAAAATCTATCTATCTATATTGAAATTTTAATAGAATTAAAAAATTTTAACCCAGCTCTTCTTTTGTAAAATAAATAGTTCTGTTTGTGGATTTAATGCCTATTCACATCCAGAAAAAATGCCGCAAAAGAACTCTAAGCACTAAACATCATAAGGGAAAAAAATCCCCCTGCCTCTCCCGAGAGGTCAGAGATGTTGACAAATGTCAATATTGATATTAGTATTGTAGTTGTGGCTGTTGAATTCTATTATAATATAAAAGTCAGGGTTCGGATCCCGGGCAGTCCGCTAAATATTTATTTAAATAATTTGAATACCAAATGGTATAAATAAATGTGCTTGTATCCCAACATAAATCTTAATTAGAATCATTGAGTATCGTTCAAGTCTATATGACCTAAGATGCCGAAGACATGAAAAAAATTATTAAAAATCTGGTGTGACTGGTCGCACAGCACACAACTTTCTCTTATCTTCGGTAATCGAAAGTTGTGTTCTGTGCTTGTCACACCAGATTTTTTGTATGGACATATATTTAGTTTCCGACAATACGATACATTTGAATTCAAGATGTAAAATTTAAAACATGGGAAAACATTTATATTTTGTTACCATGGCAACCATTTCTCTTATCTTTCCTGTGAAGTACAAGAGTAAAGTGGTCTTCAGAAGATTTCAATGGCAAAATGAGAATATACATTTTAAAAAGCATCTAAAAATTAATTGATTTTTGAAGTTTAATCAAAATCGTTGGACGAATTTTGAGAAAATCAAAAAAAAAAAAAAAAAAAAAAAAAAAAACTAAAACTACATCAGTAAAGTACTAGAATTTTTGGCCAAAGCTTATTTTCACGCTCTAGGCGGGTGCCTAACTTAAATATAAAATTTCAACCTCGTAGCTCAATTCCTTCATGCTTAAAATTGAATACACACACACAGACAGACAGACCATGTTGCGAAAACACTTTTGGATTCAGGGGACCTCAAATCCATCAAATTTTCGACATCGAATTTTTGACATTAATCCAATACTTTCTCTCTCTATATCTTTATATATATAATTCTTCTGTACGTATGTATGTGACTGAACTCCTCCTAAACGACTGAACCGATTTAGATGAAATTTTTGTGTATGTTTGTGAGAATCCCGGACAGGTTTTGTTTCACAAATAACAATAAGTTAATGAGTAATTAACCGTTAAAATAAGAATAAAATAAAAATTAGGAGAAATAGTTGCCATGGTAACAAAATATAAATATTTACCCAATGTTTACTATTTTTTTTTATTTATTTACATTTTGAATTCTAAAATATCGGCGTAAATTTTTTGTCTGTGTACCGGGAGAGTCCCGGAAAGGATATTATTCACAAAAAATCTTAAGTTCATGAATAAACCGTTAAAATAATTTCTATATATAAAAATGAAAAGGGAAAGCGAGCAAAGGGGGGTCCAGGGGCGCAGCCCCGGCTAGACGGAAAGCCCCGCCGAAGGCGGGGCTTGCGTCTAGTATATATATATGTATATTAACATATACATATAGGTAAGAGAAATTAAAAATTTAATCAAACTCCAATAATGGCCAATTTTTTACTTTTTTCATTTACCAAGTATGTACAAAATTATAAAAAAAAAAACTCAATTTTATGCATTTTTTGCAAATAGTTATATTTACCAGGTCATTCCGAAAGTTCATTGGCTGACTCAACGATCACAAACAAAAAGTTGAAAACGTACGTCATCAAGAGAACACACCCCATAGATTAATTAACCAAAATATTTTGCTGGAAGATCCGTATTTTGATTTTTTTTTTTTAATAGAAAACTTGAAAAATCATGTGCAATGTTTTGATTGAAATATCTATGAGGCAACAAACTATCTCAATGACCTGGAGTAGGGGAAAGTTTTTATTTGATTCCTCACTACCCACCGAATTTTAACAAATCTTTATTTATCTTTGAAGAAGCAAATTAATCTTTTTTTTTTTTAAGTTTATTATGAATTAGTATTTTTCTTTTCTTACCTGTAAATTGTTCAAAATGTTCAACAAACTCCGATATTGAATCGATCATTCTTCGTTGTTTTGTTCTTATTATTTGAATTGAAATGCAATTGAACACTAATCGAGCACTGATTTACTTAATAGCCCTAGGAAGAAGAGTCCTTGTCTATTTATCAACACTATTAAACCCCTTCCATACCTTTACTCTCTTATTTATTCCTCTAATCACTTCCCTCTCTCTCTCTTTCTCTCTCTTCTAAAGGAACGATTTGTGCTGAGCTCAGAAAATCCCAAGCTGACCAAGCTAATAAACTTCTCTACCACTTTTCGAATGAAATTTGTCTGTCTATGACATCCAATGATAAACAACAAAGATTAATATTTTACTTTTTTTTTTAATTATCAACAATGTCAAAAGTTGGCAATTTATTAAAAAACTAATTAATTCGAATACATTTTAGAAATTTATTTTTCCTTAATCCAGGGCATTATCGTTTTAGAAATATTTAGCAAAATTAATTGAAACAAACGCTATGCCTACTAGAATGCCTAATTAAAATTTTTTTTTTTTTTTAATTAAGGTCTTTTTCGGCATCGAAGGCCACCGTCTTTATTTATTTTAATTGGATTGGCTAACAATCTAATTAAAATAAATTGTCACATTAGACGGGATGAGAACCCGCGACCCTTAGTATACATCAATAGATGTCCTGCGGGGGGAGAGGTGCCTATAGCCCTCCCCCCTTCTCCAAAAGACCTTAACTTACCCTCGATATTTTGCGTTCTTAAAGAAATCAATTACCTAAAAACTGTTTTTTACATTTTTTTATTTTTATTTATTCTGAATTGTTTTTTAAAGATTCAAATTTTCAGCCCCCCCCCCCCTCAAGATCTCTAAAAAAAATTCAGCCCCCAAAAGGCCAGCACGCTAACCACTACACTAAGGCCCGAGGGCTAAAAATTGAATCTCGAGGGGTTTGAGTTTAAACTAGAACCTTTTTTTTTTCTTTCCTAAAATTTAAAATTTAATTAAAATATAATTTATATAATTCAATATTTATTTATTTTATTAATCCTCTTTTTTTTTCAAAATCAAATGCCCTCTCTTATTTAAAATACCTTCGTCGATCTAACGTGCAGGTTATAGGTTCGCCACCACTAACTATATACACTAAGACATGATTTATGGACTTTTTATTAAAATGTTTGTATTTATTTGAAATATTATTATTCATAAAACTTCCTCTTAATGTCAAAGAGGAATTGAATCCTTGAAAAAAAATTCCTAACTCCCCCTGCTTATCTCCCCCTCCTAGAAACAAAACCCGTTTGCATCACTGAAATGAATTAATCATTTTCCATAAAATTTAAATGAAAGAAGTGGGGGGGAGGGAATTGTTGGAAATTTGTAGTTTCTCACTCTTCTTATTTGTCTTGTTATTAATTTCCCTTTAAACTTTTGATTTCAACATATTTTTTTATTGAGTTTAAAAATGCTAATTTTGGCCCAGTAATTGATATATTCCATATATAAAATAGGAAAAATCGTTCGGAAGTGTTATGTTCACATGAGTCTATGTTAATCACATTATCAGAATTTACATTCAGGAAGAGAACACTGAGCACTAATAAAATGATCATCAGTGAATGACCCCGTCTTGTCATCTCCGGTAAAAAAAATTGAAAAATATGATTTGATAGGAATTAAAGGGAGACATATAAAGACAGATGAAGCCAGTTTGTTGCACGGATTGCTTGGGAGAGAAAGGATCTAGTATATTAGGAGCAGAAAAAATTCTAGTCTTAGATCGGGTAACTCATGATCACTCCCATGTCCCTTAGAATATAATTATAACAGAAAATAAATAAAATCCAAAAAAATGGGTTATTAAATTTTAACAAAAAAATAACTCTTTTTTAAATTATACTTATTAAGTGTTTGATAATATTTCAAGAGAGTCAATTTCAGTTAATTGAAGCATTTTAGCTTAATAAAAGAATGTGTATTATTTCAATGAAGTTAAAAAAAAAATTTCATTGCATAAGTATTCAAATGAATGCTTTATTTTATGATAAATTTATTTATTTATTATTGATAGAACAATAAAGAAGCTTAAAATATGCATTTAATGATAAAATTTTTTTTTCATAATCATAAGATATTTTAAATATTTTATATAACAAATAGTGAGATCTCATTTAAACAGAATTATTTTGTTGGCAAATTTTTGTAAAGGAAAAAAAAAAAAAAAAAAACAATCTGTCAAACACAAAAATTATTCGTTTGTTCCCAATCTTATAAGGGTTCGGGAAAATAAAACCATCCGTCTTTTTCATGTTCTACATTATTTTATTTGGCAAAAATTAAAAAAACTTGTACCACAATTTGTGTGGTGGACCAACCAACGTACGATGACTATAAGTATATAATATTCGAAAATATAAAATTTACTTTCCAAGACAAGAGATGTGCCTCCAATCGAATCGTTTGATGGTTTCACTACAAAATTCCATCTCTGAGGGTGACCTACTAAGTTACCTTAATTTTTGGCAAATAAAGTGACCTGAGAAAGACGTCTGGTTTTATTACTCTTATATATAATCAAAATAATTGGATGCTAATTATATAAATGTTGAAATGTTGAAAAATTATTAAGTATTTCAAAATACTTCCTCGATTAAGTCACATGCCGGTTGTTTTTCAAAAATGTTTGTAAGTAACAAGACGTAAATTCCTTGGGAATCGTCAACAGGATCTCTAGTGTGATTAAAATGTTTGGATTCTGTTGGATGACAATTGTACGCCCAAGGAGCTTACGCCCCGATAGAACCAGAATTTTTTTTTTGAAAAATTTTTCGCCATATTTATTTAAATTGTACCCCTCACGGGAAGCGAATCATTCACTCTTAGTCCATAAACCAAGAACTTTATCTCTGTTCTAAGGAACAGGAATTAAATAATAAATAATTATTCACCTTATAATCAATTAATTAACAAAAACATCTTATAAATTAGAATAATAATTAAATAATATACTTTCATTCGATAGGAAGTTTCCAAATAACATTTATTACTTCTGGATGCTTATATATTTCATAATAATGACAACGACTTAAATATTATTTATTATAATAATTTACCCTTCTTAGCATCCATTTTCAGCCCTTGTGGATTTTTTTCTTATTTGATGATATGAATCAGTGGTTCTTAATCTTGACTAAATATTAATATAAAATATGAAATTTTAATCCACCGTGTATTTTATATGTATAAATATCAATATATTGAATTTATCTCAAAGGCGGACCAATAAAAGGGATGGAGATGTTTTTGCAAAATTTTCTACCATTTTAAAAAGGGCTGTAAATTTGAAAAAAAAAAAAAAAAATTATTAACTGCTTAAGTTAAAATTTCTGATATAAATTTTAAAATATAACTTTTAATTATAAATTTATTTACTTATCTAATGACTAGAGAGCACAAAAAAGTCAAACCTTTTTTTTTTTATTTTTGAATCTTTTCATGAGGTTTTAGATATCTCCACCGACATGATAAAATTAAACGTTTTCTGAAATTTTAAAAAACGACTTTTTTACACTTTTTCAGGGACTATTTAAAAAGAGTGTTTTTGACAATTTTTTTTTATGAAATTACTCTTATCCTATATATGAAATATATAGAGAGAAAGTATTGGATTCATGTCAAAAATTCGATGTCGAGATTTTGATGGATCTTCACGTTTTATTTTTTTAATTATACATATATAACATCTTGCAGCAAAAATTTAATTTATTTAAATTTTAATTTTCATATGAACATTTAGCCAAAAAAAATATAAATATGTTTGCGTATTACCCATCTATTTTGTAGGTATACCGGTTCCAATGTATTTGAATGTATGACGATTTGCATATCACCCCTTGATTGTGTAGTCAAGATGATTTCATCACACTCGAAACATCTACAACATAGACGGCTAATTATATTTTTTCTGACCGATTGTTTCATTTATATTGATATTGATAGCGACTTTTTTTTACCGACTATTAAGTCTTTTTAGGCGACTTTTTTCTCAAAATAAGAGACTTTTTTGTTCTCTCTACTAATTACATTATTATATACTCGATTATTCTAACATTTAATCGAATATTTAGTACAATAAATATAATGAATTTAAGGACGGATAATCACATAATCAAAACTCTTTGGTTACTATTTTATTCTCTTAAGACTCGTTGTTATTAAATATACAAAACTCAGAATCTTTATTTCTCTTTGGAATGAATATTCATTTACACTTTAACAGTCTTTATTTTTGTTTCTCTGTTCTAATTTTCTTTGAATATTTTTTATTATAAAATGAATTAAATAGTACTATATATGCAACTAGTATTGGAAATCCAGTGTATGCAATAAACTTTGTACGATCGTCGCATCCCATGAAAACTTGAGGCACCATAAAGAACACCATCATAAAAAATTGTACCTAGAAATAAATAAAAATAATAAAGAATTTATTTAATCAAGAGAAATTAAAAGAATAAATACATACAATTTGCATACTGGTAAGATATTTCTTCCACCAGAGAAACCTTTGAAATCGAGATCCAAATGTGGCAAGAAAATAATAAAAATACATAGTAATGTGCACAGCGGAGTTCATTAACTGGATGAGACTTGATGGACCACCTAGAAGACATTCAAAAATAATTACTGTTTGTCGATCAAAATGATGTTCTCATTTTTTACCTGGGTGATAGGTGGCTGCTAAGAAAGCAAGCCAGAAGGTACACACATGATGGAACACATGTAGAAAGGAAAGCTGATCGTGCTTCTTCCTCAAAATAAACACCACCTGATAAGAACATTAAATGATTAATGTCGAAAAACTTAAAATAAATATTTTTTAAATCTTGATTTTGATTGATAGCTTGATATTATTTTTTCCTAAATCAATAATTCTCATAGTGTGCCCCGCCCGTGACCAAATGTAAAAATCTTTTTACCTCAAATTTTCCCTTTTCAATTGTATTAAAATTTGTTGTTACGATTCTTTTGTTCATGTCCATATATTTAATACAAAAAATTAGCGAAACACTTTATACATGCATTTCAAAAGCTTCACAGCCGCAAAATTTTGAAAACCACTGTCCTAGATCTAGAAGTTTATTTTTTTTTTAAACATTTTCTCATTTTAATTTTTTCTAAGTTTATTATCAAAATAGAATCCATTAAAAATATATATAAATACTTACAGAATCCACCATATCAAACACCTTCATCAAGTAGTAAACGTACATTGCCCTGGCTATCTGTAAAAAGGACAGAGATTTAAAAAAATGTTTATGAAAAAATGACTCCTATCCAAAAATTTTTTAATTTTGTTTGAAAAAATCTAAATATCTAAAAAATAGATGAGACCAAGTAATACAGTATAATAATAAATTAGTTAAGAACGTAAATATCATATTAAATTACATAAAAATAATCATTTGATGATATAAATAAAATAACCTTTTGAATATAAATCTCAAATCAAATCTTTAGATTTATTTTTATTTTTTATCATGATTCTCTTACAGTAATAAAAAAATTTGCATTTTTTTTTTCTTTTTAATTCGTAATCGAATCGGTACAGGAAGTGTTTTAAATATTTATTAAGGTTAACAAGTGGCTGTTATTTGAATTTAAGACTTAAAATAGAATGAATTTTTATTTAAACTTTGATAATCGCGTGGGTTTTATATAATAAATGAAATATCAATTGGCTACTCCTGCATATATACAAGATGTAAAGCAGGCCTGTCATATCAGTTGCATACTTGCCAGGCGGTTCAAGAATCAAGCCAAGGTCTTAATGGCGTTCGTTTAATTATTCAATTCAGAATTATAGATACATACCTATGATTAAAAAAAGGAAGAAAATCCATAATTTTCATCTAATTTTTTATTAGAATCATTTTCTTAATTGTCCTCATTTTAATTTGTATAATTTTGAGTATAATCACAAAATGACATCAATTTTGTAATTAAAAATATTTTCAATGTCAAGGGCAATTTTTTACAATTCATCCACTTTCCCCAACGAATTATGCATATAATTCAAACCCAGCTGATCTCTTATTGTGACTCTTTATATAGCCCACAATCTGAGAAGATGGTCTTAATCAAGACCGAAACTTCAGCCTAGTTGGCCTTATTAATTGAAATACACCATAGCTACTATTCTTTTTATTTCCTCATCAACTATTCCATTTATAAAATATGCATCACTGCTTTTTAATGTTCCAATTTTGTTCCTCGATTTCTATAATAAAATTTTAAACTTAATTTTTCTATTTGGATTATAATGGAGAATTGGAGATATCAGCCAAATTGGGATTATCTAAGTTCAATAAAACTCCCAGAATATGACGTTTCGGTCTGAATTTATTTGACCATCTATTGGGAATTATACACATAATGCAAGTGCACATGTGACAAAACTCGTCAATAATAAAATTTATTTGCTTCATTCACAATTATATGGCTCCTGTGGCCAAGCTCAGAGATAATTCTATTTCTTTATCTCTGAGCTTGGGCACAGGAGCCATATAATTTTGTATGAAGCAAATAAATTTTATTATTGACGAGTTTTGTCACATGTGCACTTGCATTATGTGTATAATTCCCAATAGATGGTCAAATAAATTCAGACTGAAACGTCATATTCTGGGAGTTTTATTGAACTTAGATAATCCCAATTTGGCTGATATCTCCAATTCTCCATTATAATCCCATCACAGCCACAACCTCAAAAAGCATTTTTTCTATTTAGGTCTTTAAGGTAGATAAACTGACAACGCGAAATAATTGTTCTTATTTTATAGGTAATAATTTATTATTAACGTAGATACTAATTTTGTTCATATGATTAATAATCGTACTCATGGATGGGTGGTACAGGACCTAAAATTTTTCCTTCCCTCTCTAGGTAGATATGAAAGGGCTTAGGGTTGAGATATAATATTGTTAATTTGCAATAAATTTCAAAAGGCCCCAGTATTGAAACTGGATAAGAGTTTATTAAATCATATAACCATAATGAATCATAATAATTAGAATATTGATCTCTATGCTACCGTGCGAATTGTATTTTGTTCTTTAAACTTTAGGCAAATGATGTAAAAATTTAATTTTCTAATTTCTTATTGACATGTTTGAGCACGAATTCAATTAATTCCCTTTTGATGAGTTTGTAAATTAGTCATAAAATATAAAAAATCTTTTTTCTTTCAACAGGGTTATTAAATTTTTTCCTTGTATTTATTTTACTTTACACAGCTTCATTCCCAATAAATAATTATATTTTTTATTAGGATCAGCAAGATGTATGGAAGCCAGCAAGTGATAAAGAAACTATTTGATTATCGTCGACAACAATAACAATTTATCGTCCTGAAGATAGGATCGACGTGATCCCGAAACGTCGACGATAATCAAATAGTTTCTTTATCACTTGCTGGCTCCATACATCTTCCTGATCCTAATAATTGCCACTCAGCCATCGAAATTCTTCTATTTAAATTATATTTTTTATTAAAATAATAAATTAATTTATCCATAAGCTTTCTAAACCCTTTTTTTAAATTAATTAATGAATTTAATTTTGCATATTCATTTTCCTGAATTTTCACTAATACTTTTAAATATCAATTCTTTAATATTATGCTAAATATTAATATTTAAACTAACCCGGTAGCCTGGTCCATAGGACGTGTCGTGTTTTCTGATGCACCATGAATTTGTCACAAATTCAACGTTAAATAGTATCTAAAAAAAAAAGAAAAACACTTCAATTAAAAAATTATTATTTGTACTCAGAGAAAAAATTGTTTTCTTTGGGTTAACATCCTGAATAAATATTAATATTTACTTTTGAAGGATGTTTAAATAAAATAAAAGATAATTTTTCTCATGAAGCGTAATATTATTTATTATTCGTTACCTCTTTGAATATCCAAACATTAATGGCGATTTGAAGTAGATTAATGAATTGTATGGTAGTTTTGAGATTGTAAGCCTTTCGGGTGCTCATATATTTTGGAGCCCATACTTTGACTGTCATTAAAAAAACGACGACCGTTCCAATCATAGCCATTGGACCCCCCTGATACCAAAGGCAGTTCTAAATTTACCGGATCTAAAAACAAACACATTTGTATTTATTAAAAAAATTAAAATTGTTGAATCGTTGAAACATTTTGTAAATTTAAATTACTTAAGTAACAATTATTTATCTTTGAACATGATACTTCTCGAAGTCAATATTATTTAAATATCTTTGATTTAGGTGACATTTTACTGATTTAACTTTTAAAGAAACGTAAAAGATTTTGTATATAAATTTCTATTATAGAATTTGGGTTGTTATAAAATTTTTTTAAAAATAGTCCTCATCTTTGACAATTTTGAAATTATCTATAATCAAAAAAAATTACCTCACTTATATAAATCTAATCATTATCAAATTAAACCCTCTTATTTTATGAAAGATTTTTATTTTTCTTCATTTCAATAATATAGTTTAAATTATTTTATTCGTTTTTATATAACTGAAAGGGGTGATTGGACAGGATACACATTAAAAGCAAATCTAATAAATAAAGCTTTTAGATAAATAATTTTCTAAAATTATTATTTATGAGATAAGAGAGGACCTCTAAATTACAGGAAGAAAAATTTTATTAATTTTTGAATAAAGAAATAGGAAGTAGAGTTTCTCAGGAAATTAAAAATATTATAAAACGCTATTTAAGGGATAATTTTGGCTTCTTAACTTCAGGGGCATACTATTTTTATTAAAACTTGGGCCCTCATTAATTTTTTAATATAAATTTTTTTTTTTTTGTTACGTATTAAAAAGCCACTCATCTCATTTTTCGGTCTGGCTTGCCGACATTTCAAGTAGCTTGAATTTAAAAATGACAGTAGAAAGAAGAGAGGAAATACTTTTTTTTTTTTCTCATTCACACTCACATTCACACACACATACACACAGTCTTTTCGGCAACTTAGGCCATTTAAGACTTTAAACGATATCCGTTATAGAGGTTAATTACATATTTGGGGTCCAGGCATTCTTATTTAAGCCATTTGGTATCCAAGTGGCTTAAATAAAATCATAGGACTGCCTGGGGTCCGAATCCGCGACGTTTGGTATACGAGGTTAGCACGCTAACCTCTACGCCAAGCCCCGAGGGCAGAGGGGAAATAGGAGTGGAATTTTTTTTTACATCTCCAAAAGATATTTTGTTGTTGATTTTTTATTCAAAAATTTATCATTAGTCATTCCACTTCAACCCATCCAGGCGTGACACAAATTTCAGATTTTGATGAAAATTTTTCTATTTGTTGTTTTCACTGAAAGTAAATTTTTACTTATATATATTTTAAAGCTAAAGTTAAGAAAATTCAAGTGAAAAAAGACAACTTCTTGACTTTTACTTTCTCTTACCTATATATGTTAATATAGGCCTATAGAGAAAAATATTCGATTCATGTCAAAAATTCGATGTCGAGATTTTGATAGATATACACGTTTTGAGGTCCCCTGAATCCAAAAAAGTGGTTTTCGCGACATGGTCTGTCTGTGTTCAATTTCAAGCATGAAGGAATTGAACTAAGAGAATGAAATTTTATAATTAAGTTAGGCCCCCTTCCCTGAGGCGTGAAAATAAGCTTTTAAACAAAATCGACCAATAAGAACTAGTACTTTACTGATGTACTTTTTCACTTTTTTTTGTTTGAAGGCCACTTTACTCTCGTACTTCATAGGAAAGAGAAGAAATGGTTGACATCGTAACATAATATAAATATTTTCCCATGTTTATAAATTTTATATCTTGATTTCTATCTATTACATTTACGGGTATATCGGTGGAAACTAAATATATGTCGACACAAAAAAATGTGACAAGCACAGAACACAACTTTCGATTACCAAAGGTAAGAGAAAGTTGTGTGCTGTGCGACCATCACACCAGATTTTTTGAAAAAAAAAAAAAAAAAAAAAAATTCTAACTTCATAAACAGATTGAAATGAAATTTCAAGCAATGAAATAAATAGAGAATTAAAAAAAAAAATATTTGTTCAAATTGTCTTAAAAAGCACTCACTCACTCTTCTATAAGCAATTAAAAAATATTTCATTTATAGGGTAAGAGAAAGTAAAATAACTTTTTAATTACTTTAGTTCATTTCGAAAGGTATAGCTTAAAATTTCTCTTCCAAACTTTGTATTATTGTTATGATATAACATAACAAAAATTTGGAAATATATTTTTTTTTAATTCTCTATCTTTTTTACATTTTGGTATTCCCATCTGTTGGTTATGAAGAAACTTATGTAAAAATTTACGGCCATTATTTAGTATCTCGATGAAAAGAACGAATGAAAAAAATTTTCATCAAAATTTGATTTAGTGTGTGCCACACCTGAATGACGTCTTGGAATGACTCACATATGAATTTCTGAAATACTTTATCTATATTGAACTGTCCTATCAAAGAAAATGTTTATTTTCAAACCAGTAAACAAACAACTTTACATTTAAAAAAATGGATAATTAGTAGTCATTATAATATTTTTGACGTGGGTTCATATCTTAGCTAGTCCGATAAATAATTTTTCGTAATTAAAATTTTCATTTTAAGTCTAATTAGCCTGGCAAAAAGACGTAAGAGAAATAAATATCGCTCATTTGCTGCAAGAGTGTCATAACTCAAAATTTCTATTTTTTTTTTTTTTTTTTTTTCAGAACAAAAAAACCAAATAAAATTGTACATAACACATTTATATAGAAATTCGAATTAAAAATGATAGCTACATAAAAATCAATTCTTTTTTATCGAAAATATCACTGGTACCACTTCCACAAATTTTTAACTGAAATGTTACTGTTTTCAAGTAAATAAAGAATTTTTTAAAAATTTGCGATTCAAAAAAAATTAGAAATTTTACTGTGAGGTATGAAAAGCTCAGATATGTCACTCCGCCAGATAAAAGAGCTTTTTTGTGTTACCCTTACTGTACCAATAACTCAATAAGGGCGATTTTTGAATTATGACGACATTGCAGCAAATGAACGATATAATTACTTTCTCTTACCTTTATATATATATATATATATATATATATATATATAGAGAGAGAGAAAAGTAATGGTTTCATGTCAAAAATTCCATGTCGAGATTTTGATGGATATATACGTTTTCTGAATCCACAAAAGTGGTTTTCGCAACATGGTCTGTCTGTCTATGACACATGATCAAAATATCTCAAGAACGAAAAGAGCTAGGAAGTGATATGAGTGATACACTTTTTCAGTTTTTTCGATTTTCTCAAAATTCACTCAAGCGATTTTGTTTAAAATTCAAAAATATATTATTTTTTTACATAAACAATTTATAGCTGAGATGTTATGGTTATTTCTTTATTTGGTTAATTCACCCAGTTGACGTTTCGGTTCCGTGTTTGAACCTTAGTTGCATTTCTCATTTTTACCCTCTTATTATTTTTTTTACTCCGCCGACCCCACACCCCGGGAATAATCAGGCGAGGACAGAAGAAGATTAATTAAGGACGATAAGGAGAATAAAACCAGCTTTAGTTTTTCTCTCTCACAACTTCAATTTATTTGCAAATATTTCGGCTCCTATTCAGGGGCCATCCTCAGTGCATGTATGAATTTTTGGCTCCTATATCCTATGGGATAGGAGCCGAAATATTTGCAAATAAATTGAAGTTGTGAGAGAGAAAACTAAAGCTGGTTTTATTCTCCTTATCGTCCTCAACTGCGATTCCTACAAACAACTAGAAGATTAATTATTTTTTACGTGCTCTTTGAAATGTATATTATCATTTAGCACAGAACACAACTTTCGAAACACAACTCTAAAAAAAATAAATCTAGCATTCAAAAACTTTTATTCTAAATTCTGTCCATAGAAATTTGTAAAAGATTATGATGCGCCTAACCGGTTTTTTTTTTTCACTCTGTCATAAATCATCTCATCCTAAATTCCAGGTCACATAAACATCTTATCTCAAATTACTTTGTAATTTAATTTCTCCTCAATAGGAAAAAAAGCCATAATTTTTTCCTCATACGTTTCATTAGTATTCAAATTCATTTGAATCAAAAATAAAAAAAAATTCATCTCTATTTTATTCTATGTAAAATGAATTAAAGGACAAATTTCAGCCAAATTTATTATTTGATTGATAAAGATAGAAGATTTCGGCCATTTATTCTGTGACTTTCTTCTTGGAACGTTCCGACTATTTTGAAGCCTTCAAATAAAATCACAAAGAATCTCAATTGTAATCTCTAGGTTTAAAACTTCCAATTTTATAGTTTATTCGACTGCTCTAAATTTTTATCCGCTCAATTTTATCATCCTGAACATGTATCATAAGCTTTCTCTCTTTAATTTCTTTAGTAATTTGTCCATAGACACCTGGATATTTTACAGTGTCATATCGGAAAACTTAATAAAAATCCTCTGACTTGGAGAGGATCTCCCATACAGGGGCGTATATAAGGGGGGGGGGCCGAGGGGGCCCCGGGCCCCCCCCCCGAAATTTCCCAAACACATATACATATATAGGGATATACAGACATCAGCGCAACAAATTTTTCTGCAGGGTGGAAAACTTTGATTCCGCAAAAGAAAAAATGTTCCGCAAAAAATTTTGTGTGAAAAAAAATTTAGTTTCTTAAAAAAAAAATTTTCTCAAAAAAAATTTTGAGTTCGGGCCCCCCCCCCCCCCCCGAAAAAAATTTCTATATACGCCCCTGCTCCCATATATCAAATTCGAAATTTTATCTTTTTATTTCGTTCCTCGATTAGTCTCAAACACCACAATGAATTAGTGAGATTCTCTTCTCTTCTGGTTTGAATCATTTAATTAATTAAATTTCATTCATTAATAAAAGATTAATTGAAGTCAAAGGCAAAAAGTTGAATGTGGCACATAAAACTTTACTATCGTTTATAAAAGACAAGTATAATTGTTCTACTCTCTTTTAATTGTTAAACTAAACCGGCCAAGTTCCGCTCCGGATCTAAATGTGCCAGTGGTTCGTACAGCATCTCTCAATGGATCACTTTGTAGCAACTCTGTTGAGTCATCTTAAGTAATTATTTTTTTATTCAGGCAAGGGAGGGTTCCGTTAGACACACCAGCTAAATCGACGTCACACGTGTTGATCTTCCTCTTTCTACTATTCGTCATTAATTCAATAGTTTATATATTATTTTCAGTTTATATTTTATTTATGTTTGACTTTTCCCTTTTTTCTTCACTCGTGACCAAATTTTAAAATTCATGCCATGAATGAACGAGGATGGTGCTAATGGATAAATTAATAAATGAAAGCTCTCTTTAACAAATTGATACAGCGAGATGTAGCCTATATATATATATATATATATTATTTATGCTTAAAATTTTTTCTACTTTAATGGAAATGAAAAGTTGTTAAACTAATTTAAAAATTGTTTCGACCTAGTCAGATTTTGATATTTTCCGGTTTCTATTTATTTTTTAACTATCACTGTTTATTAAAATAATTATGTCAGATACTCTTTAACGAAGACTATTAAATACAAATGAGATATAAAAAGTTCCCACCGATTCATTAATTAATTAACGAGATGCTTTTTCTTGCCTTAAATTCAATTAATATGCTCATTTTTTAAGATTGATAATTTTTGGCTAGACGCAATTATTTTTGGATATTTGAATTTTGAATCTGACAGCTCAAAAGGCTTATCCCTTTTCTTATCTCTCT
>JAKCPI010027520.1:0-27668 GCA_023213315.1 Euborellia annulipes
CCGTCTCAGGCGAAGAATTTATTTTATACCAACAAATTAGAATAAATAGAGACGGGGTCTAAATGGCCTCAGATGCCGAAAAAAGATCTTAAAACCGTCATCAGGTAAAAAGCAATCACTGAGAGTTTAAGTTACCTGATGACAGCTGCAGAAATAGTGGCTGAAACGTTTTAATTTTTTGTAGTTAATTTGTATTATTAATTACTAATTAAAATAAATGTCAAACTTGCTAAAATAAATGTCGACCTCTAAACAGTAAAGAGAATATAAATTGGTAAAACGTCACAATTGGAATCAATATGGCGGATTTTGCTTTCGACCAATCAGCATCTAGCCCAGGGATGGCCACATGGGCGTACCCAGCGAGGGACAGGGGGGGGCAACTGCACCCCCCTAGAAGCAAAAAAAAAAATTAAATGTTTATAAAGTGATGAAACGAAACAAAATTGGTGGATGGCGACGGGGAATGATTTTTTTGTTAGGATTCGAGGGTTTTTATGCCTTTAATTCGAAGGCTTTTCCCCTCTATATAAAAAATAGCTATGTCACAATCTGGACGACCATGCCCCCCCCCTAGATTTGATCCTGGGTACGCCCATGGATGGCCAGACTATGCTAATACAGTGACTATACATGTTTATGTAAAAAAGTCAATTTCACCAAATAATTAAGTCATTTAAGAAACAATTCGCAAATAAGAAAATATTACTGCATTCATATCTTTTCAAATATGAATCGATTTTGTAGACGTTAGTTGGCTAATTTTCCCTCTGAGATTGTTAGGAATTAATCAATCTATAAAATTCTTCGTAAAATGGCTGATTGGAATTTAGCGGCTTCTTCTGGGGTAGAATTTACTACCTCGGCTCTTACATCAAGATTCTTTCCAGTTTATTGATTTTTTAACGAAATATAGAATTATACAATTTGATGACAAGATAGAAACAAGTTATAGCTCTCAATGAAATAAATTTGAAATTTAAATGAGAGATCAATCAAATAAAACGATGTTACTATTTTCAACTGCTATGAATAAAAAGATCTCCTTCTTTGTAAGAGTTTTTATTTCGACCATGATTATAGTGTGTGCGTTGTGAACAGTCAGCCAATAAGCCTCAGAGCTAACGAGGACCCTGGGAACACACATCTACACATGAGTATGTATATTAAACAGGAGTTTCGCCACAATTGCGACCAGCAACGAGGAGAACTGGTTTCGTTTAATTCTGCCGGCCTTTGAGGCCCCGCGATGACTCACACCCGGGTTAGGTCGTGGTCGTGAACATGGTCGCGGTCCTCGGTCCTCGAAAATCCGCCCCAGGGCCAGACCCTCACTCACTCTCTGTCCTTCCTTGTTTGATCCTTTTTTGTGCCAAGATAAAAAATACCTTTGGTTAAGTCAAAAAAAAAATATTATATATCAGAGAGATTTATTTCGTCAATTTTTCAAATTAAATCGGTTGTGACATGAATAATGTTTTATTTTCCTTCCCGGATATCCATTTCTTTCTTCTTATTTGTGCAATCAGAAGACAAACTGATCAAATCCATTTTTTGAATTTAAATTCTATTGTCAAAATACTTTTTAACTTTGCCCACCAACCATTTGTTGGGCAGTTTTGAGGTCCCCTGAGTCCATTTAAATAGTATGTTATTTTGAATGATTGTGGGAGGGAGTTGTGGTAATTTTTTTCGTCAACGAAAACCAGGGCCGGATATAGGGGTGGGGGCAGTGGGGGCATGTGCCCCGGGCGGCAGATATCAGGGTGACGGCAATTAAATATATATTTGGCGTCCAGACATATTTATTTATACCATTTGGTATCCAAATGATTTAAATAAATTCATCGGACTGCTTGGGATCCGAACTCGCCGGGAAAAATATAATAAATGCCGTATATATTAAACTAGCCAGGCCACCCTCTTTCGGTGGGCTCCCTACCTCGTCAGGCCTCGCCTCTCTGGAAATCAGTCTAGTAGTGTCGGATGCGGTACAAATCAGATAAAAATATCTCTTATTTGATTTTTACTTTCTCATATTGGCCTATAGTATAGCCTAATATATATATATAGAGAATGCAATGGTGGAAAAATTTCGATTTTGATTGAAATAGGCCTACTTGTTTTTTTTTTAAAGCCCCTCAAAAAGTCAACAAAAAGTGTGTCCCTTAAAATGACCTGTCTGTGAGTTTGTATGTAAAGAAAAACATCTCAAGAACGGAAACGTTATCATTTTAAACTAGGCAACTCCTGACACGCAACACAAAGATTTTTGAATAAAATCGTAGTAGGCCAACTCTACTGATGTACTTTTTCAGTTTTTTTATTTTCTTAAAATCGGCCCTAACGATTTTGATTAAAATTTTTCGATGCTCTTTAAAATGTAGGCCTATAATCCTCCCCAAATTGTGTAAAGTACGCTTTACTTTCGACTTCAAAGAAAGATAATAGGAATGATTGCAATGCGAATAAAATATAAATATTAAACATTCCCTTGATAGGTAAAATTTTCACCGCCTGGGCTTTAATATAAGCTTACTATTGAAATAACAAAACTAATACACACAGGTTCAATTTTGAAATTCATATTTTTGAGATATAATTTCTGTTTTTGTAAGAAAATATAATACATCCATGTATTTATGTATTTATTTGACAACCATTGTCCTGTGGAAGGACGCAACTCGTAGGGGGGGGGGGGGGGGGGGGGGGGTTGACAATCAATTGAAAATTAAGTAGGCCTAATTATTTATACCTGATTTTATCCCTGGCTGCCTACCTCCCCTTTTAGTAGGCCTATATATTTAAGAAACCACAAACATATAATTTACCGAAAGTACGATAAATAAAAATTAACATTTCATCGATCAAGAGGCCTTTTTAATGAAAAAAGTTTTATGATAATCGATGAATTATTTAAATATTAAAATTAATATGTCAAGGGAAAAATGCTAATAAAATTTTTTTTTTTTATTTTTTGAGACTAAAGATAACGTATAGCACATAATCAAAACAAACATTTAATATTAATATAATAGTATAATAATAAAAATTATCTCTGTAATTGGAAGAAATTCTGTTGAGAGATTGTTAATTAAATAAATAAATAAATAAATATATCAAATCATATATTATTTTTCGCCCTTAGAGGATCTCTTTTTCTAACTTCTAACTAGGGATGTGGTATCGAAAATTAAGTATCGATACTTGTACTTGGTATCGTATCGATAGGAAAGTATCGATACCAGTAAGTATCGAATATGTTTTTAAGTATGAGTATTTTTTCTTTTTTTAAGTCTTTTCGTCATTTTAGGCTCCAAATGTTGATCAAAGGGCACGCCGGAAGATCAGTGCGATATATGCCCCCTTCCTCAGAGTAATGATCGCCAGGGCTTCCTGGAGGATCACACCCCCCCCCCCCCCCCCCCCCCCCCCACACTGGGTTGAATCGCAGCGTAAAGTGTACTTAAACTATTTTCTCGTAAAGTTTTATTGATATACTTTTTAAAGAGTATCTAAAAAATAATTGATTTTTGAATTTTAATCAAAATCGTTAGAGTGAATTTTGAGAACTGAAAAAATACATTAGTAAAGTACTAGTACCCTTTGGCTGATGTGATTGAAATTTCTTGTAATACTTGCGACATAGGTACTTGGCTTAAGTATAAAATTTGAGTATCGAGAGTTTTTTCGTTTTTGAGAAATTCCCATTAAGGCCGGTATTACACTATAAAAGATCTTTGTCAAAGATATTTTATAAAATATTTTATCATATTTTATTTTATAAAAGATTCTATAAAAGATTTTATATAGGTATTACACTAACAAGTAAAATATTTCATCAAAGTTGTTTAAAATTGGATGATGAGCTTTTCTTTTCTGTTGTAGCTGCAACAAGTGCAGCTGTCTCAATAAGTTTATTACTCAAAAAAAAAAGAAGAAAAATAAACGTGTGTGGGTTAAACCTTGGAATGCAAGACGGACAGGGCCGGAACTAGGAGATTTTTTAGGAAGGGGGGGGCAAAATTTGATTTGCCGCCCCTCCTTAAAATTTTCTATACAAAATTCATATCATTTTACCTTTTTTTTAAGAAAATTTTCCTTTAATTGCCACCCCCTGATATCTGCCGCCCGGGGCACACGCACCCTCTGCCCCCCCCCCCCTAGATCCGGCCCTGAAGACGGAACATGAAAGGAATTCACCAAAATTTATTAAAAGAGCTACAGATTGAAGATTAATACATTATAAAAGGTATTCGAGAATGGATGATGAAACTTTTAAATATGTAGTTTCAAAAGTGTCACCTTTCATTGATAAACAAAATACACATTTAAGGAACTGTATAAGTGTTGAAGAACGTCTAACGGTTACATTTTGGTTAATTCCACCGGCCAACAAAATTTTCTTTCCTTGCCTTCCGCCATCTTGTTTGTTTACTTTCAAATCTTTGATAAAATGTAATAGCAATCGATTAAATTTTATAAAAGAAATTTTATAAAAGAAATATTTTATAAAAGTTGACTCATTACACTGTCAAATATCTTTGACAAATAATATCTTTAACAAAGATCTTTGATAGTGTAATACCGGCCTAACCCACATTTTTTGATATTTCACTTGAAATTAATTTATTTTATTGTGAAAAAAATCTTAAATTTCAAGAAGATCGATTCCAGTTAAAAGATCAAAACATAATGTTTATGTAAATTTCTCTGAAAGAGATTTTATTGCTTTTAAATGCCTGTTTTATTGCTTTTCTTGAAATTGCCATTAAAAGGAGGCGATTCCTTTTAGCTTGAATTTGACGTCATTTTCACAATCATTTGAATGAATTTCAACTGAAATATCAAAAAATGGGGATTAAATTAAATAACTCAATAAGGAAAGAACTCTCGATACTCAAATTTTATAAGTATTCATGTCCCAAGCAAGGGCAAGGATTTTTATTTCAATCGAGCAAATAGTACTAGTACTTTACTGATGTATTTTTTCAATTTTTACTTTCTCTTACCCTAAATATGAAATATATAGAGAGAGAAAGTATTTTTTTTATTTTTCTCACAATTGGCTTTAACATCAATTATATTTTAGATGCTCTTTAAAATGTATATTCTTATTTTGTAAACAAAATTGTTTGAAGCCCACTTTACTTTTGTACTTCATAGGAATAGTAGAAGCCATGGTAACAAAATATAATGCATGTATTTAATTTTTATATCAAGTATTAGTACTCTGGCCGATTTTGTTCAAAGGCTTCGCGTCACGTCTTAGGGGAGGTATTTTACTTGAATATAAAATTTTAACATCATAGCTCTTTTTATTCTTGAGATATTTTGTTCACACAGACAGACCATGTTGCGAAAACCACTTTTTCGGATTGAATGTACCTCAAAACGTGTATTTCCATCAAAATTTAGACATCGAATTTTTGAAATGAATCCAATACTTTCTCTCTCTATATATATATTAACATATATATATATATATAGGTAAGAGAAAGTAAAATCAATAAAATGAAAAGAATCTTATCTTGTTACTGTAAGGGCCGAAATAGAAAGTTCTACTCTAGGATGTGCCGTTAAATTTCAATCAATCATTTTACAAATAATTTTATATATGAGTCATTCCACGTCAAATCGATACACTTTTGAACCTCACCATCTTGGATTTCTATGAAATTTGGGTCATAGGTAGAGTCAATAGAGACTAAGAAAAAGCCCCAATTTCAACTTGATATCTCAACTCGTTTAAAAGATATGGCGCGTTAAAGTTGTCAAAAATGGCAAAAAATCGACCTAACCACATCTATTTAAATTGCTATAAAATCACTTAGAGATGAGATAGAGAGATGAATGAGGTGTCATTTTACAGCTTTTTAGATGCCCTTTCCAATGATATACAATACAACTGGGGCGGTAATAAAAAAAAATTTTTTTAATTTCAAAATCAAAAATTTAAAGTAATTTTTCTCAAAAAAGTACCCCTTCGAAAATTTTGAAAAAATTCTAAAATAATCCTTGTTTAAAGGATTAAAGATAAAACTAAGTTTCATCATGGGATCATAATGGGTTCATATAGAAAAATTAATTTAAAAAAACCCTTTCTTTAGATTTTTGCCATAAAAGTGCAAAAATATAATTTTTTTTCAAAAAGTACCCCTTCGAAAATTTTGAAAAAATTCTAAAATGGTCCTTGCTTAAAGGGTAAAAGATAATATAAGCCTCATCGAGGGATCATGATGGGATCATAGAGAAAAATTAATTAAAACAACCCTTGCGTTAGATTTTTGTCATAATTGGGAAACATTATACAGGCTAACAGTGATTTTGGTACCGGGGATATTTTGAGCTGATCTCTGAGTATATGCGACGTCCTTTTTCCAAAAATGCCGTCAGTTTTGTTCGAATAACTCTAATTTTAGAGATATAGAGAATATAGCATTTTAATAGAAATTCTGCTCTAAAGCGGCTCTCATTTTGAGTTTTCTAGATTTTTTTATGGTGTTTTCTCTTAAAAATATACAGGTAGCTAAGATACATAGAAATCTAAAGATTCAGCCCCATTGGAGGTGATTTAGTGGCGCAAAACACGAATAAAGGAGTAAAAAAAATCCAATTTTTCCAGTTTTTCTTAACTTTGGACAACCCTAAAATTTTTTTAACATCCCTAAATGCAAAAATCGTATATGTACGTTATTCTGTAATTCTTTAGCTTTCCAGAAATCATTCATTCTTGCAAATCGGTTAATTATTAACGAAATTATAAACAAAATAGTTAATCTAAGTCAAGAACAAATAAAAGAAAATTTTATGATAAAGATGTGTTTTGCTTTAAAGTCCTTGGGTATAGTGATAGAGCTGACGAAACTATTTTGTTTATAATTTCGTTAATAATTAACCGATTTGCAAGAATGAATGATTTTTAGAAAGCTACAGAATTACAGAATAACGTACATATACGATTTTTGCATTTAGGGATGTTAAAAAAATTTTAGGGTTGTCCAAAGTTAAGAAAAACTGGAAAAATTGGATTTTTTTACTCCTTTATTCGTGTTTTGCGCCACTAAATCACCTCCAATGGGGCTGAATCTTTAGATTTCTATGTATCTTAGCTACCTGTATATTTTTAAGAGAAAACACCATAAAAATCTAGAAAACTCAAAATGAGAGCCGCTTTAGAGCAGAATTTCAATTAAAACGTTAAATTCTCTATATCTCTAAAACTAGAGATATTCGGGCAAAACTGACGGCATTTTTGGAAAAAGGACGTTGCATATACTCAGAGATCAGCTCAAAATATCCCCGGTACCAAAATCACTGTTAGCCTGTATCAGTGGCGGTCCCAGGATTTGGTCAAGGGGGGGGGGCCCAAATTTTTTTTTTTTTTTTTTATTCATTTAAGCTTTTTTTCGGCAGCGAAAGCCATTTAAACCCCGTCTCTATTTATTTCACCGGGATTGTTAGCCAATGGTCCAAAATTTATGAAGAGAAGGTGAAGAGGCAGTGGCGCACGCCAGAAGAGTAGTGGGTAATAGGGGTGATATTTATTTAGTTCCGGATTCAAATTAACATTGATAAAGAACTGTATTCGTTTACAAATTTTATAATATGCTAAAACAAAACGGTACAATTTTGAAACTTCGTGTCAGAACATATTTCGCTCGTCATTGAGTACCGAAGATGCCCTCGGGCCTTGGTGTAATAGGTAGCGTGCTGGCCATTTGTACCGCGGGTTCGCATCCCGTCTCATGCGACAATTTATTTCAATTAGATCGGCTACCAATCCAATTGAAATCAATGGCCTTCGATGCCGAAAAAGATCTTAAATGAAATTAAAAAAAAGAAAATTGTCCGAAAATCATTTAAACAATTGTATTGTCTAATTTGAATAATATCAAAATGATACGTCACTCTCGCTTAGTAGCCATCTTCAAAAAGTTTTAATAGCAACCTTTTAACCCTTAAACAATGTAGAGCTATATTTCTGTAACCGTTAACATACACGAAAACATGAGCAAGTCAAAAATTGATCAATTGTAAAAAAATTACCAAGTTTACTGAAATATCATGATTAATAACACTGTGCTACAAGAAAAAAAGCCCCGAGAAAATTCCTTCAGATTCTTAAGTCAAATGATCTCCTGAATCCAAATATGACCTCCGTTTTCCTTCACCACGTACCGTTTTCGGGGGGGGGGGGGGAGCCCTCTACTTATTTCCACCCCTTTTCGTTAATTATAGGGCCACGAAAAAAATTTGGAGGGATGAAAAGGAATATTTTAGCCCTAACATTTCTTCAGAAGGTCTAGAGAAGTGAAAATAAATAAATAAAAGTTAAAAAACATTAACATTTGAATCTAAGGGGAGGATGCGGGGGAGGATTTTGTCCCTTAAAATGCAAAAAAATCATTAAAAATAATCATCAAAATCATTTTCAAATGATTCCGAAGCGCTTGCAAGAAGATGGAAGATTCACAGCTCAGTTGGTCAAATTGGCAAATATGCAGCTATTACTTTCATTTTTTTGGGCTGATCTCCACAAATTTAAAGTTATATTTACGGATTCTTCTAAGTCCTTCAATATTGCCATATTTTATCTAAAGGGGTAGAAATTATTTCTTGTCAAAGTTTGAAAAAAATTCTTCTTGCAAGGGCTTCGGAATCGCTCACACCCCACCTGCTTTATCCTATATATTTTTTTTTAGTTGAGGGATGTTTAAGGAAGGGTGAGGTGGGTCTGTCCGCCTGAATATGTAGAAAATCAGTGAAAAAATTGTGAAAAATCAGAAAATTGTTAATTTTTACTTTCTCTTACCTATGTATATATGTAATATATATATAGAGAGAAAGTATTGGATTCATGTCAAAAATTCGATGTCGAGATTTTGATGGATCTTCACGTTTTGAGGTCCCCTGAATCCAAAAAAGTGGTTTTCGCGACATGGTCTGTCTGTGTGTGTGTCTGTCTGTGTGTGTGTGGGTGGGTGTGTGTGTGTGTGTGGGTGTGTGTGTGTGTGTTCAATTTTAAGCATGAAGGAATTGAGCTATGAGGTTGAAATTTTATATTTAAGTTAAACACCCCCCGGGACCGGGAAAATAAGCTTTTGAACAAAATTGGCCAAAGAGTACTAGTACTTTACTGATGCACTTTTTCATTTTTTTTTTCGATTTTCTCAAAATTTGCTCCAACGATTTTTTTTTTAAATTCAAAAATCAATTATTTTTTAGATGCTCTTTAAAAGGTATATTCTCATTTTGCGATTGAAATCTTCTGAAGACCACTTTGCTCCTGTATTTCATAGGGAAGATAGGAGAAATGGTTGCCATGGTAACAAAATATAAATATTTTCCCATACTTATAAATTTTACATCTTGAATTCATATGTTCCGTACTGTCGGGAACTAAATATATGTCGACACAAAAAATCTGGTGTGACAAGCACAGTACACAACTTTCGATTACCGAAGGTAAGAGAAAGTTGTGTGCTGTGCGCCAGTCACACCAGATATTTAATGATTTTTTTGCATTTTAAGGGACAAAATCCTCCCCCGCATCCCCTCCTTAGATCCAAATGTTAATGTTTTTTAACTTTTATTTATTTATTTTCACTTCTCTAGACCTTCTGAAGAAATGTTAAGGCTAAAATATTCCTTTTCATCCCTCCAAATTTTTTTCGTGGCCCTATAATTAACGAAAAGGGGTGGAACTAAGTAGGGGGCTACCCCCCGAAAACGGTACGTGCTGGGGGTAAACGAAGGTCATATTTGGATTCAGGAGGTCATTTTACTTAAGAATCTGAAGGAATTTTCTCGGGGCCAGAAAAAAGTTTCATTTTGTAGCACAGTGTAATCATACCTAGGGTTACCATGATTTATTGAGGCCAGACCCGGACAGACTACTTCCGGAGGTCTAGGGGGCTTGGAAAAATTTTTGAAAATTAGGCACTAAAATCTGCGTTTTTAGCTATCTATTCTGGCAAATTTATAATTTTTTGTTTAGTTTTAAAATATTAAATAAAACTTTTGAATTTTTGTCGGTCCAATGGGGGGGGGGGGCCCGGGCCCCCCTGGGCCCCCCTGGGACCGCTAGTGGCCTGTATAATGTTTCCCAATTATGACAAAAATCTAACGCAAGGGTTGTTTTAATTAATTTTTCTCTATGATCCCATCATGATCCCTCGATGAGGCTTATATTAACTTTTACCCTTAAAGCAAGGACCATTTTAGAATTTTTTCAAAATTTTCGAAGGGGTACTTTTTGAAAAAAAAATTATATTTTTGCACTTTTATGGCAAAAATCTAAAGAAAGGGTTTTTTTAAATTAATTTTTCTATATGAACCCATTATGATCCCATGATGTAACTTAGTTTTATCTTTAATCCTTTAAACAGAGGATTATTTTTAGAATTTTTTCAAAATTTTCGAAGGGGTACTTTTTTGAGAAAAATTACTTTAAATTTTTGATTTTGAAATTAAAAAAATTTTTTTTATTACCGCCCCAGTTGTATTGTATATCATTGGAAAGGGCATCTAAAAAGCTGTAAAATGACACCTCATTCATCTCTCTATCTCATCTCTAAGTGATTTATAGCAATTTAAATAGATGTGGTTAGGTCGATTTTTTGCCATTTTTGACAACTTTAACGCGCCATATCTTTTAAACGAGTTGAGATATCAAGTTGAAATTGGGGCTTTTTCTTAGTCTCTATTGACTCTACCATGACCCAAATTTCATAGAAATCCAAGATGGTGAGGTTCAAAAGTGTATCGATTTGACGTGGAATGACTCATATATTAAAATGATATATTGATTAATTGCTAACAATTCCGTCAGACCCCGCACCGCGGGATTAATAATGGCGAGGACAGAAGAAGAAGAAGAAGATTAATTCCTAACAATCAATCTCATTCGGAGTTAATTGAAAATTAACAGACTATCTTTTAGAAAATAAATTCATATTTGAAATAGATATGAAAGTAGTAGAGAATTTACTCTTCTTAATATTTTCTGATTAAGCTTCTCTATTTTTAATCAGAGTTTAAACTCATATAATCGATTAAAGGGATTATATAGAGTATTTAAATTTAAATTCATTTTATCCTTGTGTTAACACTGAATAGTACTTTCTAACTCGGTTAGCTTCTACACTTTAGCCACTGATGGAGAAAATGGGCTTGAATAATTCAGAAATTCGTATTATAATAATCTTCTTATTTTTTTTATATAAGGTACTTAAATAACTCATTCCAAATTGCCAAATGCCCTACTACAATATTAATATGTCCAGCCCGGAAGCAAAATTTTAATTGTTAATTTGATCATCACATTGAATTGAAAAAAAAAATCATAAAAGAATTTCCAATTTAAATCATTAGCATAGATTTAGAAAGATACATAAATAAATAATTATTTGCATCCTTTCGCTTTTTTGGAGTAGAGATTTCTGAAAGGTAGACAACCCAAATAACACAACACACTAATTGCTTTAAAATAAATTATGTATATTAAAAACACTTGATTGTTTGTTTCAAATTATTTATTTAGTATAAACCAACACTTTATAAGTATTCCGACACTGGTGTGATTTCTCAACTTAAGAAATCGCTTCTGAAGATATTATCCAGTGCCAAAATACATCTCAACTGTTGATATCAAAAATAATTTGGAGCAAATTTGCATCTGGTCCCTAGTACACTGGTAGAGTTCATGCCTCGTATGCTAGGGGTCAGGGGTTCGCATCCCGTCTTATGGACAAAAATCCGCTGTGATGGTTACCTTTCGGTAAGAGAGAGTCGTTTAATGTGCTTGTCACACCAGATTTTTTTGTGTCTATTAAGTTGCCCTTAGCTCCAAACTTGACCACGCAATTTTTGAAAAAAATGGTACAAAATTGAAAAAGTACATCAGTAAAGTACTAGTAGGGGAAGGACGGGCATAACGGCCAGCGCGGGCATAATGGCCAGATGGGTTTTTAAGGCTTTAACAGTGCTGAAATTCTGGGATTAACTCGCGAAGCTTACTCTCATATCCTCGTCAGTTGTTTTGAGTGATTAGAAGAAGAAAGAACCACGACGTGACACGCTACTGCATTTTTTGTGTGTTTCATAGGTTGTGATCTAAGGCAAGTCCTTCGTTTATGTAATTATGATAAATTTATGTAATGACTGAGATGTTTGGAACATAGTTATTTTAAAAGAGTGTTAAATTTATGTAAAAATTCTATATTTTCAAATGGTTCGTCGTTGTTTGTTATAATTGATAAGAAGCTTTAATTAATGGCGAAATTGCGGGCACAATGGCCAGTACGTGGCTATTATGTATATCCAGTGCCAAGGATGTGACTTGTGGGCCCATGAATTGTGTGCTGGTATCGGCGAAGAGGACAATGGGTATTTGAGCGAAAACTGCTCTTAAACTTTGTAAAAAATGTGTTTTTCCCCACATTTCGTTTTCAGTAGGCTAGCAGACCTACATATTTTTGACGAAAAGCAGCTCTTGTATTCAAAATATGTAAAATTCTGTTTTGTTAATTCAAATATGATAATATTTTGTAAAAATAGATTTTTTTGTAAACTGAAAGTTTGGTTTTATCAATTTATTTATCACTCCTTGCTTATATGGCCATTATGCCCTACCCCTGAGGGCATAATGGCCACTCGGGTACTTTTTGAAGAATCCATTATTTGAGTACATTCCTTTCACACAAGTTAGTCCAAACATATTCTTACATGAACTCCGATAATTAATGTATATTTTCTATGATTCAAAAGTTTCTACAACGATTGCAAGTCAACGCAAAAAATCAGAAAAGCTTAGCCTGGCCGTTATGCCCATCCTTCCCTAGTACTTTTTGGCCGATTTTGTTCAAAAGCTTATTTTCATCTTGGGGGGGGGGGGGGGTGCCAACTCAAATATAAAATTTCAACCTCCTAGCTCTTTTTCGTTCCTGAGATATTTTGTATTTTTACGGACAGACCAATCTGCGGAACCCACTTTTTTGGTCTCAGGGGGCCTCAAAACGTGTATATCCATCAAAACCTCGACATCGATTTTTTGACATGATCACAATACTTTCTCTCTATATATTTCATATGTAGGTTAAGAGACAGTAAAAATTGGCTACTAATCAATTGAAATAAATAGAGACAGGAGTCAAAATGGCCTCCGATACCGAAAAGACCTTAAAAATTTTGGAGTTTAGGCTTTACAGTTGTTATCATTAGTAAAAGAATTAGATTTTCGGTTTAACTGTGGTTTATTTGTAAAGTACAACATTTCGGCCACAGAATGAGTGGCCGAAACGTTGTCTTTTTACAAATAAACCACAGTTAAACCGAAATCTAATTCTTTTACAAAGACCTTAAATAAATTTAAAAAAAGTATATTTTAATTTACTAATTATTTAAATACTTTTTGTTGTTGTAGGCAAAAGGTGAGAGTTTCTCCAGAACAAAAGGAGCCATACATTCATTATTAATTTCTAGGAAGATTTAACAATTGCACATACTTGATTCGGTCTAGAATCGAAAAATGCATTAGTGAGTTGGATTGCCTACCCTCAAGAAATATTTATGCAAACTAAAAAATATTTTATAAACTTTTATGTAACAAAATTATTATTATTAAAACGATTAAATTAAGATTTATGACAAACAAAACGACGAATAATTTTTCAAAAGTTATTTTTTTCTCCTATTCTTTTGATTAATTAAATTTAAATAGCTTAATTCATTTATCGAGATAGTGAGAGTCCTTGAGCTTGTTGGGCTCCAGGCGCCACCAAAAATGGATGCCTCGTCAACTTTCACGCCAGTCTTTTATTTTCTTTCCATTTAATGTTTATATTCGTAAATTGTCTAATGATAAAATAAAAATGATATCCAGTCCCGGGAGCTGCCTGGTCAATTGATTCGATTGATTTCAGATTGAAATTCCTCTCAGAATTATATCAGTCATAGAGTATATTCAAATAATATCATGCCTCATTGCTGCTCATTGACCTCCTGTCAGACGCCTGCCTTTCTCGTCAAATTGAAGGGAGAGGAAAAAAAAAGGATAAAAACCAAACAAGTCTATGTCCTAAATTGGTCAGAAGGAGATTCTATTTTAAAAATTCTGAAAACGTTTTGCAAATATTTTATGAAACTTTTAATAAATTTCTTTTTTTTTTTATCCATATGATATTTTTTAAGCAATAATAATATATTACCTTGGGATTTAATTAATTCTTTCACAATACCTAAGATTTGGTAAAATATAAGCATTCGGCTTAGATAAAAATATTTTGAACTAGAATAACGAGCTCTTCCCTTTCTTGAAATAGCCTACCATTGACTATTGAAACTTGTTAAATATCAACCCCATATCATTAAAATAATTAAAGTTTCTATATTTAAAATACATATAGGAAACAGGAAGAATAGAAAGATTCAAATTTTGGTATAAAGTCGCAAAGTTCACAAGTTGTGTTCTATGCTTGTCACACCAGATTTTTTGTGTCGATTTATATTCAGTTTCCGCCGATATGTTAAATGGGACGATGTTATGCAAGAAGGAACCAAGCGCCATTATGATCGAAATTGAGATAATACCCCCATCTTGTAGGGAAAAAGAAGATCTACCTCTTTATTTAAATCACAGCACTTTTTTTGTATAAAACAAGAAAATAGTCTGATGAATGAGCAATTGTTTTGACATCAAACACATTTGTTTGACATTTTTGAATAGAGGTCTCTTCCCCCCCCCCCCCCCGGGGGGGGTGAAGTGTTTTCTATGGCTTTTGTTTCATCCCCGAGCACGATTTTCCTGGAAAATGTTCCCTTGTCTTTTTCCTACCCCCACCCTTCAAGCCACTCTGACTACCCTAGTTAAAAAGTGAAAAGTAATGCAATTCTAGTCCATTCAGTATGTAATTCACTTCTGAAGATGACACATATGGTGTCGAAATGCGCATAAAATGTTAATATTAAATTAATATATCATTGAAACAAAAAACCTTGTGTACTTGAATTTAATTCTCCTATTAAAGAAAATAGTCATTGCCATTGGGTTTGTTTACAATTGTGCAAATAAAATGGCCCTTATCTCAGATTTAGATTAATGGCGCTTGGTTCCTTCGTGCATAACATCGTCCAATTCAAGATATAAAATTTTTAAACTGAAAAAAATATTTATATTTTGTTATCAAGGCAACCTATTTCTCCTATCTTTCCTATGAAGTACAAGAGTAAAGTGTTTTTCAAAATATTTCAAGATCAAAATGAGAATATATATTTGAAAGAGCATCTAAAAAATAGTTGATTTTTGAATTTTAGTCAAAATCGTTGAGGAAATTTTAAGGAAATCGAAAAAAAAAACAAAAAGACATCAAAAAGTACTATTACTCGTTGGCTGATTTTAATCAAAAGATTCATGTCACGTCCCAGGGGGGTACCTAACTTGAATAAAAAATTTCAACCTCCTAACTCTTTTAGATATTTTGTTCACAGGCACACACACAGACAGACCATGTTGCGAAAACTACTTTTTCGGACTCAAAGGGGACCTCAAAACGAGAATATCCATCAAAATCTCGACATCGAATTTTTAACATAAATCCAATACTTTCTCTCTATATGCAATATATAGACTAGATTAACATATATCTAGGTAAAAGGAAGTAAAAAGTAGGGATCCTGATAGGGGGGGGGGGGGGCGTAAAAGCAATTTGAAAAGTTGCCTAATATAATTTCATAAATTTTTTCTCTTGTCAATTTCATATCCTCCCCAATCAAGAAAGGGGTTCGGGGTTTTCGAACGAAAAACCTTAGAAGGTCCTCTTGAACATATGAACCGGACGGATATTGAGCCCATTATATTAATGTATATTTCATTTTATTTAAAATTTATTCTGATTTAATACTTCGAAAAAAGCTTTCGTGAGTTTATCTCTAAATAATAAAAATCGATCATAGGTTTAAAGCATTTGCTAAGCAAACACTTCTCATCAGAGAATTTCATTTATCTAAGCAAATAAAGCATCTATAATAGAAAATATTCGTCGACTTAGTATTACAAAAGTAAATTGTACTATTTTAAACAATGCGAGGTGTTTGCCCTTGGCTGTACCGGTATGAAGGCTGCAGATAATTAATTCTTCCATTTTAGCTAAATCACACTTCTTAGAAAAGGGAAGGGTTTATTATTTAACAACAAATATGAAGATAATTAGATGGTTCACAGACTGCTGATGTAGCCAGAAGCAAATTAAAAGTATCAAAATTAATTTTGAGGAAAGTTGACATTGAAACAATATATACTAATAAATTTATCCTAATTGTCTTTTATAAAAATAAAAAAAAAAAGGAAATATCTATTAAATGAAAATAATTTTTGACATGACTATTAAATGACAATAAAATTCAAATTTAGGAGAAAGTCTGATGTGACCGTTCAATACAAAACATTCGATTAGCTAGCCTGACCATATTGTCTTGGGACAAAAACTGGACATTGAAAAGTCAAAAACGGGTCTGCGTTATACGTAATATGAAGGGTTGAGAATTAGAAGGGGTCTAGGGACAATTTTGTACGCCATTTACGACTTTATGCATAAAATACAGTGGCGGATTAATGCAATTTTGTCGGGGGGGGGCGGTTTTTTTTTTTTTTTTTTTTTTTTTTATTTAAGGACTTTGTGGGCATCTATGGCCATTTAGACCCTTTTCCTATTTATTTAAATTGATTGGTAACAAATTCAATTGAAATTAAAGCCCGGAAATCATAATTTCTTTAGATTACTAGTTTTTATAACATTGTGAATTTCTTCTCGGGGGGGGTCGCCCCCTCGCCCCCCCCCTTTAATCCGCCCCTGATAAAATATTGTACAGACAGGAGGAGCAGCCAAAAAACAAAAGCCTCCGATTTAATACAATCTCACTAAATAAATACGATGGCCCACATCGCAAGGACATATGATACATAAATTTACATGTATTGCCCTATTGACCAACTCTTTTAAAAAATTTGAAGGACTGAAGATGGGTAAATAAAATTCACCCGAAACGTCTCATTAAATTGTATTAAATCCGAGGCTTTTGTTTTTTGGCTGCACCTGCTCCTTCTCCTGACTATAGAAAAACAGCCACTGACTTCATTGATCAGGGGCGTATATAAGGGGGGGGCGAGGGCCCCCCCCCCGAAATTTCCCAAACACATATACATATATAGGGATATACAGACATCAGCGCAACAAATTTTTCCGAAGGATGGAAAACTTTGGTTCAGCAAAAGAAAAAATGTTCCGCAAAAAATTTCGTGTGAAAAAAAATTTAGTTTCTTAAAAAAAAAATTTTCAGCAGAAAAATTTTTGAGTTCGCCCCCCCCCGAATAAAATTTCTATATACGCCCCTGTCATTGATTTAATATATTGTACAGAAAGGTTAAAATGTCATACAATTTAATGGTTCATAGATCCCTTATAATTCTCTCTTCAAATATTATGTATTCATAAAAAAAAAAAATAAGATGATAAAAACAACCTATTCAAAAATTTATCTTATTTCAAAAGGGAAGAATTAATTTTACATACTCCTTAGTATAAAGTCTTACGAGAAATAAATAAGAAGCGTTAGTTTTCTACAAAAGCTATAGTTTGGTAAAAACGGGACAAAATTGACATTTTTATTAAAAACGGTACGGCCGAGAAATATGAAAAAAAATGGCACTGACCCGTTCGAAACGGTACGTATGGTCACCCTACAATTAGCGAAGGTGGGCGTTATATCAAATACAAAAGCGGGGCCATTTACATTAAATTTTTAATTGAAATATATTAATCTAACAAATTAATAAGGTGAATATGCAATGATACGACAGGATCTACACCTATAATTTTAATTAGAGAGTCATGATTGAAAATTATTCCGCCATAGAAAGACTTTTAAATGATAGCAGTCATTCAGGACTTTTAGGAATAAGCATTTTTGGAATAGTCATTCTCAAACTCGAGATGGGGTCTTTCCCACGAGAACGTTACGTATCAAAAGAATATAGAATTTGGGACGTAAAAATACAAGAATTCGAGCAACAAAAGGATTTAGATACATCATAGGCCTACTAGGAGTGATTTGGAGGAGTCAAAAGAGTAAAAAAAAACTTTTAAACACAATCCATCAATGTCCGAAAACCATCGAAGAAAAAACAGCGAAACTTTTTCATATCAACTGAGGAAATTTTTTTTTCACAGCTAGCCTACATCTTGATATAAATGCATTTAATTGAAAAAATTTAACATCGATCCCCAACATGGATAAGTTAGAAACTAGTGGCATCCCCCTCCTCCCAAGGGATTTTATCTTATTCTAATTAAAGTATTTAAAAATAGAGGCTTTCATAAAAATGATGATAAATTAATATAGATAAATGATTAAAGAAAAAAACGAGAAAGGAAATCAACTGATTTTCAAAAGATCATTTAGTACAATTACTTTAAAGAGCACCAGGGGCCAGGAGGATATAGCCCCCCCCCCTGTCTGCGGCCCTGCTGGCGAGAGGCAGGAGGTGACAATGGCATGTAGACTAGTTACAACAAAATTCATAGAAAAGGTCGAGGGTCCGGTGGCCTGGTGCAATGGACAGCACGTCTATGCCCCGGAAAGGCTGGAGATCCCGGGTTCGATTCCCGGGGACCATGAGATGTTTGGCCTCGCCAATAAATAACACTCACAGCTTTGTATAGAAAAGTACGGTATATCTATGGATTTTAATGTTTAGATGGGGCAGATAATGCAAGAAATAATTATTATTTCATTTATTAATTCAATAAAATTTTTAAATGTGTACCCAAAAGAGCAATTGTTTAAACAATTTGATAAATTCATTATTTCTTTCTCCTAAAAATGAATGAAATTTAAATCTATTTATTGGTATATGTTAATTTTTACTTTCCCTAATTATTATAAATATATATAAAATTTGACCTCCATTTTTTTTTTTATATAGCCTTAAGTTACAGGTCAATAGGAACCCAGAAATGCAAAAAAAATTTTTATCTGTTTATGCAGAGACGCAACTAGGGGAGGGGATTTGGGAGTCAAACCAAGAGAAAGAAAAAATAGCCGCTATGGCTACCAGAGAAGTAATTTTTTAAGAAACCAACCCAGGATCTCCAACCTTTTCAGGGGGTCGAGGGGAAATAAGTAGTTTGATAATACAAATCCGTCCGTGTATTAGAATATTTTTTTAGCTCCCCAAAACATCTGCCCCAATCAAAGCCAATTTACTGTTTACTCCATCCCTTCATTATAGATACAAAAATTACATAACTGAATCTCACCTTCAGAGGTGTAAAAGATAGAAATTTTAAAATGTGTTGCTTCTATACTTTATGGGGTAGAAAAATGTCAGCGATTGGGGATTGAAAGAAAAATCTTGAGATAATGAATGTTAGATATTGAATAAAGCGGAATTTCCGGATTTCCCGTCCCATGAATAGAAAATAATCTAGAATGACTAACAGCTTACCTTACGTACCTTGCAACTAAGTCAAGACTTTAAATAGAGAATAATAATAATGAGTTAATTTCTTTAGAAACAAATTTAAGTTATTTTGATTGATGATGATGTTGATGACAATCGTTAAGAATTCGAAAGAAAGACGTTAGTATTATCTGATCGCCTGTTGGTGGATGGGTAATAAATAAGTTTCACGTTCGAAGAATAACGTGTAATCATCCGTTTTCTATACTTGGTTTGGAATTAATCAAAATTCCTATTCAGGTGAAAGAAAGATAAGGAAAAGGACATGTCCGACCAATTGATTAAATAAAAAAACCTGGTGTGATTGCTAGCACAGCATACAACTTTCTCTTACTTTCGGTAATCGAAAGATATTTTTGTATAGAGAAATATTTAGTTTCCCATAGTAACTTAGTTCCAAACTTGACCACTTGCTTAAAAGCAAGAAAAACATGTAATAATGTTGACTGCTTGAAATAAACTATGGCTATTTTTCAAAATATAAATCTCATATTTAGATATTTTATACCCAATCGAGAATCCTAAATAAATATAAAATTTCGTAAGAATGGAAAAAATTTTTTAAATGTGTAAAAAGTTCCAAAGGAGACCGAATCGAAATTAACATGAAAATCCCCATAGGGATTTAACATTGGCTCTGGTCGGGGGGCCTGTCAACGGGGAAGAGCAACAGTCACCACAATCGTGGGTGTGAGCCGAGCACGGCGAAAGTTCGGGATTGGTGACCCCGAGCAATCAGCATGTGGAACGCCCCTCCCGGTAGCCATCGGTACTTGTATTTAAAATTATACAAATAAAGAAATAACCCCTAAATGGCCTCTGTAGCCGAAAAGGGTTAAAAAAAAAAAAATCATTGGCTCTATGGAAGGAAGAGCTGGAAAAGGAATTTGAGAAAAACTGTAATACTATATCAGTAAAGTGTGCTTCAAACAAATTTCACGAAAAATTTTACTGATATATGGTACTTTTTAAAGAGCATCAGAAACATAGTTGATTTATGAATTTTAAACAAAATCTTTAAAGCCAATTTTGAGAAAATCGAAAAAAACTGAAAAAGTACTTCAGTAAAGAGCTAGTAGGCTACTTTTTGGCCGATTTTGTTCAAAAATCATTTTTATCAACTGAAAGATAATTAAAAAAATTATTAAAAAAGATAATTAAAAAATTAAAAATTAAATTTCACGTCCCATGGCATAAAAAAGTAGCATGTTCCATTTGAAAAAATCAAGTTATCCATGATTGTGATTTTCCAAATTGGCATAGCCATTTCTTCCAACATAAGAATAATTCCGGGTTACCCATTTGGCCTAGAATGAGTACATTCCATGCTTAGTAACAACACAAAAGAACAGCCCTCCAAGTTTTATGGACACGCGATATTCAATTTTTTTCAGACAGCAGTTTTTCACAAAAACCCGATTTGCGGCTAAACGGTTTGGTTTGGAATACATTGTATGACATAAAGTTGTACTAAAATTAGCCGTAGAATCCAAATATGCAATAATATAGAGGGCGTTCCATTTAAAAAAACATAACTTTGATATGGATCACACTGTAATAGGAAGAGCAATTGAAACAAAAACATTTTAAATGTGTAGCCCTAAAGGCCCAAATGAAAAGATGGAGCTCAAAAATTAATGAACAATTCAATAACAATATTTTGATCTATTCCAAATTTGCTAAAGCTGCCAAGGCATGAGAATCAAAGACAAATTGATATAGTTAATTATGCATTAAGTCCTAAATATTTTTAAATAGTGAAAGAAGAAAAATAATATTAAAATGAATCATGATATTTTTCTTATACAATGAATCATTATGGTTTATTAATTGAATTGAGCTGTGATTCAATTTATGTGATTATGTAAATTTGTATCTAATTAAATTTGCATTTTTCTCCTTAGGGAAAGAAAATTTATAAATAAATAAATAATATTCATTAAGTATTTAAAAGAATATATGTATTATTACAAGGTATATTAGGAGGGCCGGCTCTACGTGTAAGCCCAGAATGCGTCGCATCGGGGCGCTTCCGTATAAGGGCACCATTTCCTTTGCATTATTTAGAAATTTTGCAATTGTTCGACGAAGGCGATAAACTTAGGTTCCGCGGTGAAAAAAAATTTTCGAAGACAACAAAAATTTCGTGTCTCTAAAAAAAAGCTAAAATAATTTTCACCTGCGAGGAAAAAATTTTCCGTGGGGCGGAAAACTTAGATTCCGCAAAAGAATATTTTTGAAGGGCGACAAAAATTTTGATTCTTTAAGAGAAAGTAAAGAGCATATCTATTTTTCATTTAGAGTTTATTTAGGAGTATAAAGGGCTAAATATAAAATTTTCTTGCAATTTAAAAATTATTCTATAAATTTCTATAACTAAAAATGACGAGTGATTTTTTTTAGAAATTATTATTTTTTAAATATAATTGACCAAAATATAAATTATCATGTTTAGTATTAATCTTTTTTTATAAAACAACTAAAGTTCATTTTCCTCTTGTTTCTTGAATTTTTTTTTTTTTTTTGTCTAGTTGAAGATGAAAAAGAGGAAACACTTATTCAGGTAGTTTCTCTATAGCCTCTTCTCAATATGTTTTTTTTTCTTTTTAATAAAAAAAGTTCTATTAATTAAAATTCAAATTTTAGACTAGAAAAAAATTTTTTTTTCTTTTTTTTTGAGATATATTATTTTTTCATTCGATCATGTCGCTGAAAACAAGTCTTCTCCCCTGCTCCATTTCTAAAATTAATATTTTGCTTTTGACTGGCTTCAGATCGTCGTCCGATGGCAGTATGACAACACCGGGGCCGCCTGATCCTGGAGTCGGGCTCGCAGCAGCTTATCCATCAGTGACGTTACCAGCAATACAACATCGAAGGAAATTCAGTTTAGGCGCATCTTTACATTCAAATCTACTGTCAGGTGGTTTTGGAAATTCCGCACCTGAATTTAATGCCCGACGACGATTTAGTAATGTAAGCGATGTGGTTTCAAGAAAATTATCCAATACAATCGGTTGGAGGACTAATACAGTACCAACTGCTGAAATCTTAGAACAGGGCAAATCACTTTGTGGCCAATATGTACGGGCCCGATTAAAAAGGAGTGGAGTATTCTCGCGAAAATGTGGTCTTAATCGAATACGAAATGTCCATGTACGTGAAGTGTTTCCCCGATTACAAGCAATTGGACATGAATTGGAACGTATGCACCCTAATTTATATGTAGGCATTGCACGTCAAGCGAGTGCTACCCCAATGCTTGGCTCGGAAAAACATGTAGCTGAAATTTTGATAACAGTTGCTAGGGAATTATTAAAATTGGAAGTGACCTGGGCACGAGTTATTTCGTTATTCGCTGTTGCGGGTGGACTTGCTGTGGATTGTGTGCGTCAAGGGCATCCTGAATATATTACGGCTCTTGTAGAGGCTTTCACCGAGATTTTGGATGAAGAGCTTGCTTCGTGGGTTGCCAATAATGGAGGTTGGGTAAGTTAAAAATATTTATAAGAAATTGGTATTGTAAACAGAGAGGGGGGTGCCAAACAAAAAAAAAACTTTCTTCAACATTTTCAAATGTTACTTTTCTTGGTCGGTTCTTTGGATGGACGGTGAGTTTTAAAAATAAATTATTTTTAAATAAATTTATTATAAGAAAAGGAACATCTTAGAATTAAACAAGATAAACTCACCGGTCCAGCCAGCATCGTCAATAATTGAAACAATTAATAATTTTACGTCAAAAAAGCTCAAAAAGTAAATATCTAAATAAATATTGTAATCATGTATGAGATAGATTTATTTAATCAATATTTGTAATTTTTAACCAAATATTTTATATTTTTATGTAAAAGGTTTTGATGGATGAAGGAGATAGAAGTTTGTACAGTTGTTTTATTTTTTCAAACGTGAAAGTTATTTGGTTGGGGTTAAGGTCCCCGAAACTAACTTTACTCAAGGTTCCAACTACTGTAGTTATAACGCACCAATGGCTATCTTATTTTGTCTTTTTTTAAAGGATTAAATTTTCATATTTTCAAAATTTACGCTAGATAAATATTTTTTTATAATCAACTGTGTTAATTTTTATAAAAAAACTATTAAAATTTTTACAATCAACGATGGAAATGTTAATAGAAAAAATTAACACAGCTAATAGAAAAAAATTGCCTATTAATCATTTGTCATCTGATGAAATATATTTAGTAAGTGAATTTTAGAGAAAAAAAAAGTAAACATTAGTTTATAAAACTCACATTTTTGTCCTCCGGCGACGGAAGCCATATAAACATTGGAAAAGAAGGAATGAAGGCGAAAATGGTAAAATTCCAGGCATGTTTCATTTTTTCACTAGAAGTTTTACTCTTTTTAGAAATGGTATTTCTTATAACATCAAGCTCTTGATAGCATCTGAATGAGAGCTTGAGTGTCTAAAAGAAAATTCAGAAATATGTGACCAACGAATATAAACAAAATATATATAAAGTGTATATATTTTTTTTTTATTGTGCCCCTTATAAAGTGTATATTATTTACAGTGAAAGCTCGATATATTGTTTTACAAGGAAATTGAGAAAAACTATCAGGGAGGGAAGAAATGATTTGAATGGAATTCAGGAACGACAAATATGCAAGAAAACAAAACAAGAAAGATCGAGGTTTCTCTGTATAATAAGTTATTAATTTGCCCATTAAAATTAACAAGAAAACAAATCTGTGACGGATCAGAGACTATCGCAAATATGAAATTGTTCAAAAGGGCTTAAAGAAAAAATTATTATTATTTATAATTATTATTAATTTTTCTGGCGCGTCAACTGCGGAGGTTATTAGCGCCTCGTTGGTCTCTACATTAATAAAAAAGTAAAAAATAAATAAATTGAGAAACTTAAAATAAAAAATATTAAAAACACCAAGGTCTAATAATTGTTGAAGATGCAGAAAAAAGTAAACCCAGGCAGGTATACATGATTTTGTGTGGGATCTCTTAAGAAAATAATTAAAATTTTAAGAAAAATTCAAAATTTCCAAAATATTTAGAATAAACTAAATTTTTTTGTTCAATTTTATCAAAAAGATGATATCTTAAGTGTTATTTTTGTAAGATAAATCTTCAACAATCAGCAAAAAAAATCATTTTTATATTATCTAAATTAAAATTTCTTTTTTTTTTCAGACAGCGTTGTTGACTTATTGCAAACCTCCAAGCAACGAACTTTCTATAGAGACGGTGGTGATGCTCTTAGTTGTATTCATGGCCACAACTTTGTTCCTTGTCTTTACGTGTCGCTGGTTTGGAAAAGCTGGATATATTTTTGAAATTTAAAATATATGTAAAAAAAATATGTATAAAAAAGAAATTTTAAATTATAATTATGTCAAAGAAAAATTGTATTTATCTTTTAAAGGAAATAAATGATTTTTTTTTTAAATTTTTTCTTGTTTATTTATAATGATAAAGGAGAGGGTAACAAAATTATCAAAATGCTTGATATAAGAAATTCAGTCAAAGCAATATATTTTATTGCGATTTCCGAGGCATCTTAATTAAATATTCGTTTATAAAGGCATCTGCTCCCATCTTCCGTTTTATAAATAAATATAGAGATAGCAATGCTGAAAATTACAATATTTACAACATTGAGGAATTTTAAAAGAATTAAAAATTTTAAAAATTAAAAAGTACTTAAAAAAAGGGGGGAAAATTAAATGATTTCATATTTTGGGATAATATCGCCAATTCCTAAAAAAAAAAAAAAATTGGATTAATATCAAATCAAATGTTAAACACCTCTCTTAGAACAGTGATCCACAACCTCGGTCGTTTGCAATAACGCCCTGCTTCAGAAATAAAACGAAATAGAGTAGGTAAATAAAATTACAAACAAATGTCCTGCAAGTTGTGCATCACTTTTCTAAGATTTTAAAAATTAAAAAAATTTAAATTTTGAGTTTTTAACAGAGAAGTTATTTAGAACTTTTTGAGTAAGTTTCTTTTAGAAAATAAATTTTTTGATTTGTAGTGAATTTATTTCGAACGAATGCTTTGCTCTTTCGGTCTAAAAAAAACCATCATCAGGAACAATTTAAATAAAATAAAGTTTGCAATTTCAATTTGTTAAGTTTGAAAGATTATTTATATATGCATTGATTTTAATAAAATACTTATTTAATATCTTCGTTTTTTTATATTTTGCCTAACTAATTACATTTGTTTTTACCTAACTATTCCTAGAATCCTTGTTAATTATATTGTATACTCCAGAGGCCATAAGGCCATAATTGAATCGTTTATTTCAGAAACCACCTAAGCGACAAAATTTCAAATCATGTGTTTTTGGTGCTACTGTACAATTTAAAGGTAAATACATCTTTTAGATTATCCCAATAGCATGTTTTTGATTTGGTAAAAAAATATTTGAAGAAGACTAGACCTATACTTAAGCTGCAAAACAGTTTTCTTTAGTTTTCCGAAAGTTGAAAAAAGCGCACTTAGGTGGTTTCTGAAATAAACGATTCAATTACATAAACATATCATCGTGATGATTTAAAAACAGAAACTGATAAGAATATTCCCAAAACAGATATCCATTGCAAATCAAAAGTTTTATTTTACAATTTTTACAACCAATATTGGAAGAATAGATAACTTGCAGGTGTCATGTAACCTGAAGAAGATAAGCAAAAAACTTTAGTCTCTATGGAGTATCGCCAAATGCGTTACGTAAATCTGTCCTAGTTGGCGATAGCCCATAAGCAGTAGAAAGAAACAAGATTTTTTCTCTATGTTGCAATATTAAGATGTATTGTGTAAAAACTCAAAATTTATTTCAAAAAATAAGGAAATTTTGTTAAGCTAATATATTTATATCTAATTATAATAATTAGTATAAATATATTTACATTAGCTTCATTAATATCGCATGATATGCGCCATGTTCAGCATAAGTCAAAGCGGAACATGGTATTAGAACATGCTTAGAAGAGATTGTTAAGCAGGATGAAGCCAGAGCTCGCAAAAAAAGGTTAGTTTCAAAAAAGCAATTTCATCCAAGTTATCATATTTTTTTTTTTTCAAATACTTTATGATTATTATATACTTAATACATATAATCTTTTTTCTCGGGGACTTCATAACAGGAACCAGGGATGAAAATAAATAAATAAATAAATAAAATGAGTCTTACTTTTGAGTATAAACCGCCTAAAACTTCTCTTCTTCTAGTCCATGTTTAAAGCACATGAGAACAGGCACACTGTCTCCATCGATATCTCTATATTCGAGCATAGCTACTGTACCCTCGGTGTCCATTGATTCACCTAAAAATTGCAAAACATTAATTAAAAACATTTTTAAATAAATATTTATTATTTCTACAAAATAAACAGAGATTTATTTTTATTAATGCCAAATATCTTATTTTGTATATAGTAATTTGTGTTAATTAAAGAATTTACTTGTTTCTAGGCAACTTTGGGATGCAACATTTCAATTCCTCTTTTTGAGAAATAAGAATTTTTCAAGTTTCAAAAATGAGAAAAAAAAGTTTTAAATTTTTCATAATACTTTTCAAGTTTCAAAAATGAGAAAAAAAAGTTTTAAATTTTTCATAATACTTATCAAGACCAGCACATTACTGACTACAGTTTTTAATTGAATAAAGTGCAGAATCTTTTCATAGTTTATTCCTTTTATCTATTTTTTTTTTTGTATTGTTCTTTATATAATGTCATTTAATTTGGAGAATTGGTGAAGTGAAATGTGAATGAAAATTACAGATTAGAAAATAACAATTTATTGTTGGTTTATGCTAATCCGCAAGGTATTAATAATCAGATAGTATTTAGATTCATTACAAAATTAATTTTATTCTCAAAGGAGAAAAGAACTTGACGTATTCAATAACCAAAATATGAAGAGAATATATGTTCCTTTATTAGTTTTGTTTTTAGGACTTGATTTTCCTATTCTTAATTCATGAATAGCTTACGTCCAAAATACATGACACGGAGCTCCCTTAAAATACGAATATTTTTTACTCTTTGGATAAGTTTATTTTTTTATTTCATTTAAGGTCTTTTTCGGCAACGAAGGCCATATAGACCCGTATATAGGCGTCTCTATTTAATACAATTGGATTGGTACCCA
>JAKCPI010027521.1:0-15354 GCA_023213315.1 Euborellia annulipes
ATATTTGATTTGCTCCTATTGAAAAAGGAATTGTTTCACTATTTTTACGTGCAATGTACAAGGGAACTGATATATTTGTGCGATAAATTTATTTGTTTTGAAATTGTTAATTTATTATTTTACATTTTAATAAATAATGGCTATTTTCTCATTAGATTAAGTTGCTGAAAATGAAACAACATATAACTATCAAAAATAATTTTGTATGTCTTAGAGCTTGAAATTTAAATCGGGAAGCCGAAGAAACTTTGCAGCCAGGAGGATAAATCAGAAAAATCTTTATTTTTTATTTGGCTCGACGTTTTTGGCCTCTATGGTGGGGGTCGTGATAGACGAGCGAAACGTCGGCAAATAAAAATAAAATTAAATATTTCCTTATTTAATCTCCTGGCTGCAAAGTTCCTTCGGCTTGCTACCAAAATATTTTATCAAGATTTTTATATAAGATATTTTAAATTAACCATACCGTAAGTTGTTTTTCCTTTTCCTGGTTTTCGGCAATTGTTATAAATAAACTTTATATTTTTCATTCTTCACCAAATATTTAGTTGAGTTTCTTTATTATAATTTATTGTAATAAAACATGCAAAAAGGAAAACTCCCCAGTATATTAATTTTATATGCATTACTTTTCATCTCCTGAAGTATTAGATATTCATATTCAAATGCCTAGATCAGGACATAACTTGTAATAATACTTGAACTTAATAATTTTTATACTTGCGGGTTTGTTCTTATCGTTAGGGGGTTCTTCCTGTACCTTAATATAGTAATATTTTATTTAATGCTCCCCTTGTGGTTATAGTTAAAATATATACATATTTTAAGCCAAATATATATATGTGTACATATATGTTGATTTTATACATATGTTTATAAATTTCATTAATGTTTTTTTTGTTAACCATTTTTTGTTCTTTTTTTCATTTTTTGGAAATATTTTTTATATAGTCGTGGCTTTTAATAATATTTTATGTAATGCTCACTTGTGGTTATAAATAAAATATATATATATTTATATATATATTATGTTAAATATATGTCTATATAAATGTTGATATCATATATGTTTATAAATTTCTATTTATATTTTTTTTGTCTTAACCATTTTTTGTTTGTTTTTTTATTTTTGGAAATATTTTTTTTATATAGCTGTGGTTTTTAGTAATATTTTTATGTAATGCTAAAAAACTTCGTGGTTATAAATAGAAATATATATATATATATTGATATATATATTACGTCAAATATATGTCTATATAAATGTTAATATTATATATGTTTATAAATTTCATGTTTATGTTTTTTTTGTTAACCATTTTTTTGTTTGTTTTTTTTTTTCATTTGTTTGGAAATATTTTTTTTTTTATATAGCTGTGGTTGATATCAATGTATCTCTCTTAGTTATTTATGTAGAAAAATGTTATAAAGAAGAAGAAAAAAATAAAAATCAATTCATTGAAAATATATTTTTTTCTTTTTTTAAATTAAACACCTTTTATTTCTATAAGTATTTATATATATAATTTCCTTAATAATTTTTATTATTAAAATAAAAATAAAAAAAGTATATTTCGGGAGAATGGGCGAATCAGGGCGGAGCATATTGGTGGGCGGAGCCTGAGCGGAGCAACGCTTCGAACGCCACCTGGCCGACTGAACAACAAACGTTTGACATGTTTGACAGGCTTTCCAATCTATATTATCTATGGACCAGGGGCTTCCGACTCGAATTGGGCCGGCTGTCGCTTAACTTTTGGAGGCGTGGCTTAACGCCACCGAAAATACACCAACTTAAAACTAGTTAAAAAAAAAGAACCTAATTCCAAATATAAAAATCATTTTTATATTTCAATAAAACAAAAACCAAAAATATTTTACAAAATGAATAAATAAATAACAAGAGAAAAGAAAAAAAAAATAATATTGATGAAACAATTTTTTTTTGTAAGGGTGGCATAGTCCAATTCCAACCGTTATTCAAAGTCAGTCTCTTCTGTCATACAACTGGTCATACAAGCAGATTCAAAGTTTCAATCAAATCATTTAATGTTTCCCAATAATTTCTTATCAACCTGTGGTGTTTTCTATCCGTTCTCCTGCCTTCTCCCAAACATATTATCCTGATCCTCTCTTTATAATATATTTCAAGGTTTCTCTTTAAGTTACTTGTGGTAGTCAGTAGGAGTTAACTTGTAATTACCACAAGTAACTTAAAGAGAAATCTTTAAATATTATTTTCTGTGGCTGTTTCTACATAATTTGATCCATTTCCTTGGTGTTGATATAGGTCTATATATCTATATATATATATATATAAAGATATATAGGCCTATATCAACTCCAGAAAATTGATATAAAATGGACACAAAAAAAAAATTAGCATATATTATATGTATTATTTACGAATAATCTATACAATAGAATTTTGAATATTTTGGACCAGTTAAGCTCCGCCCACCGCACAAGCTCCGCCCACTGCATGCAAAAGAATTTTGAATTTAGCGGTTCAAAAATTCGGTGGCGTTTGAGGGGAAATGGAGGGGCGTTAGCGACGTGAGCAAAGCATTGAGTTGAACCCCCTCCCAACCAACCACCCTGACGTGCGCGATCGCTTATATAGCCTTCAGTCCCCACTACCGAGCCTCGAGAGCAGGCGGAGGAGGCCGAGGCAAGCCGAAGCCTTGATGCGGCGACGGCTAGGCCACGCCCATCCCCCACCTGCTATCGAGAGCCCGAATTTGCTCTTGTTTGTTACTTTATATAATAAAAATATAAAATTATATACTATATTTTATTAATATAGATATAATTTATATTTATTATATAAAATTAAAGTATTTTATGCATATATTATACTCAAAAATTTGTAGTTTTCTCTCACGTCAACATACACGAAGGCCAGGCCACCAGTGCATTCTTACGACTTCTTGATCCATCCAAGATGCAAATATCTGCAAACAAAAAATGCATTATTATAATTATTGTTAAATAAAGCTCTTGTAGCCTAATTAAATTAATAAAAGTGATTTTAATTTTTAAATAGCTAAGTCATTTATAATAAAAAATAAATTCCTGATTCCCAAATCATAAACTCTCCATTAATTAATAAATACAATTAGCTCAACTTGTAATTAATAATCCATTATAATATAAATATTATATATTTTTTTTAAATTTAATGGAATGGGATCTTCTCAAGAAAGTTAATTATTTTTTATCTAAAAAAAATTTTCAATAATTGCTCCAAATATAATTTTTTAAATTGCAAGTCCATGATTTAAATAAACATTTTCTAATTTACAAATGATTTATTTATAAATAATTTTCTTGAAAAAGCCCCAGGTTAATGAACATTTCTAATGAGAGTTTTTAAGATTAAAAATTAAACACTTACAAAATCGAACGTTTTCAGAAAAAGACGATATCAAAGTTGAGATATTCTTGTTTTTTCGCCCTGTTTCCTTTTGACAATGAACTCCATATGATTCTTCCAGCAAATAATCTCTTGATTATAGGGAGATTTTCACTCTTCGCTTCATTACCAGCCGCTGAGTTGTCCCTTTTAGTCTGAAAAAAATATAAAAAAAGGAATATATTTAAAAATGCAGTTTTTTAGAATAAATTATTAGTGTTGTTTAAATTAATGATTCAGCTATCCTAGGTGTGTGTCCTAATTTTAATTATAAATTATATACTGTAATTATATTTTCCTGTCAACGAACTAAATAAGTAATTTTTTTATTTGCTCTTATAGTAATGTTATTTAAAAAATATCTAATTATAAAAATTTAAAAAAATTTAATTATTCATATTTATTTTAATAGTAATGAGAAAAATTTTTATTTTTTAAGAAGTTTACTGGATTGACTCTAGTCAAAGACGTTAAGAAATTTGTCATTTTTTTGATTCTTGGATCATTTTTCTTGTTATATAGGCATGAGAGCTACTAATTATTAAAATTATTAGAAAAATATATTTAACTCACCAGATGGAAACGCGATGGTTTTAAGGGGGGTCTTCCCCCCCCCCCCCCCCCGGGGGGGGGGGGGTTTTTTAGTTTGGGTTAAAAAAAAAAATTTAAAAAAAAATATTAATGGAATTAAAGATGTACACCCTATTACACCCTCTGCTTTCAAGTTTTTAGACAAAGGATAATTTTATAAATATTTAAATAAAACTAAAATGTCAACCCTTTAAGCAAGTGAAATATGCATATTATAAATACCTTTTAATTGTGGAGGGAGTAGGTGTGTGTGACGTTTTATTCACACTAATAGAATCCCGAGGAGGCGATTAGCCGAGGGGATAAAGCAGTTAAGCTTATAATCCTGAGTTGAATACAACTCGAGTTCAAATCCACCTCATGGCAATAAATTATCCAACTCTATTTGAGATGCCTCCTCCTGAGGAAGGAAACGGGAACCCACCTCAGTATCATTCCCATGAGAGTTACTCTTTAGAGTAACCACAACGTGTCAAGTCTGACACTAATGACTGAGAATAGAATCCCACTCGAAGAGAGGCACTTTGCAGAGAGATGAGTTCAATCGACTGACGCCTTGGCCCCTTTGACGCAGATGGATTTGCTCTCTTCTGAAACAAAGAAATATTTATTTATTTATTTTTATCCTCTTCTATCGTCATATTTTAAATATTCAATAAAAATTATTTTATTAAATAATTGTTTTATTTTCTCGTAATCCTTTCCTTTCCCATGTTTAAATATAAAAGTGCATTAGTATGTTTATCGAGTATTTATTTGACTTAGCTTCAAATGGGGAATTAATATAATTTTAATTATAATTTTTTCCTTAATTCATTTAGAAAATGGAATATTTGAAAATAATTTTTTTTTTTTTTTTTTTAATTAAGTAGCCTACTTGATTTGTTTCTAATTGGAAAGATAATTCGTTTTTACAATTTTCTTAAGGGTTTGTTTCTTTTTGATAAATTTTTTTTATTTTAACAAATCTTTCTATTTAAAAAAAAAAAAAGAAGTTTATTAGAAAAATTAAGATATTTTGAAATTGTCTGTTCTTTTAATTAAATGATAAAGAATTTTATATAATAATATTTGAATCTGAATCAGTAGCTATTTTAACCCACCACCCCCAAAAAACCCCCCCCTTTCCCCCCCCCCCTTTCCCTTAGGGGGAGAAAATTTTTTTTTTTTTTAAAAAAAAAAAAAAATAAAAAAAAAAAAAAAAAACGCCGGAGGAAAAAAAAATAAATAAAAAAAATTTTTTTTTTTTTAAAAAAAAAAAAATATAAAATATATTATCTGAATGAATTGAAGTAAAAATTCTAATTTTAATTATAATATTTCAAAAGGAGTAATATTTTTAAAATAATTTTTTTTAATTAAGTACTTGATTTGTTTTCTTTCTATTAAAAAAAAATTTAGTCATTTTTATGGAAAATTTTATAGAAAATAGATAAATATATATTCAAGTAATTTGCCCCATCCAACCCTCTCGACATATTTAAGTAATTGATAAGGGACACACCTACACCACGACATACAAAAAAATAGAAAAAATTAAATATTATAATAGAGAAAATTGATTGAGGCAAATCGTATTCATCAAGATCGATCAAAATTAAATTTATTTATTACTCCTAGTCCCCTAAGAGGAATATGATAATCATGGACCAGCAGCAAAAATTAGGATTCCTTTTTGTCATCGGGATCCATTACATAATAAAGGAAATTGATTTAGACAATAAACTTTGTCAAAAAATATTTAAAAAAAAAAGTACAAATCACTTTAAAAAAGGAATCCGTTGGTAGCCCAATCAAAAGACAGAATTCTATAGTTTTTGTTTAATTTTCGTAAAATGAAAGGGAGGGGGAGAATTAATATAATAAATTGAAAAAAAAAAAATTAATTGTCAGGGTCTACCTGGTGCAGATAGGGAGAGAGAGAGAGAGGCAGCCCCTATGTGTGTTGAGATGCTGATACTCAGGCGATTAGGTCGATGATGAAGGGAGAAGGCGACCTCTAGCAAAGCCATCCCCTGGAAGAAATAAAATTGATACAAATTATTATTTTTTCTTACTAAATAAGATTGTGTGTGTGTGTGTGTGTGTGTATGTTAACTAGAAGATAGAGAGAATTTGCCAGAAAGGAGAAATTTTACAAAAAATAATAATATTGATTAACTATTTTTTAGTAATATTATTTTAATTAGAACGGGAGATGTAAACCCCTTATCACAATTTTATTTCATCATTAAAAAAAATGAAAATATATAACTACTGTATGTTTTGAGTGAGAGAAAATAAATTAAAATGAAATATGCAAATAATAAATACCTTTCAACAACGCAAAGTAAGAGAGAAGCGAGCTGAACCGACTTGCTCCTGGCTCGGGCTGAATGAAACTAAAGCTTTGCTTTCTTCTATCAACTCACAATTATAATAATAATAATTTGCGTACGAGTTGATTATTTGCTAATGAAGATGACGCACTTGGATGTTTTGTTTTCTCTTCTGAAACAAAGAAATATTTAATTATTATTTCCTATTATCTTAAGATAAGTTTTAATTATTCAATAAAGATTATTTTTATTTTATAAAATTTTTTTTAATTAACCCATAATCCCTTCACAATATCCGTTTTAAATTAGCTAATGAAACATTAAATAAAAAAAAGATGAAAAATTCAATTTTCATAATAGAATTCATATGATCTTTAAGAATTTTTTTTACAGAATTAAATATAATATAAAAAAAAACTTTTTTTTCTTTTAGACGAGATAAAAAATGAATATTTAACGTAAAAAAAAAAAAAGGTTTTTAAAAAAATGCTTTTATTTAAATTGAACTAAAAAAGAGAGAAATAAGAAAGAAATAATTTAATTGTTCTTGTTAAAATTTTTTAATATTTGACTTAAAATAAAAGCGTGGAGCGCTTCGAAGTGATTCCGAGGCTCGCGCCCCACGCTTTTATTTTAAGTCATAAATATTAAAAAATTTTAACAAGAACAATTAAATTATTTCTTTCTTATTTCTCTCTTTTTAGTTCAATTTAAATAAAAGCATTTTTTTAAAAACCTTTTTTTTATTTTATTTTTATTTTAAGCTTTTTTAGTCTTTTAGTCTTATCAAAAATCATCAATATGATAAAGTACCACATTAGTTTGGCCTGTATTGATTTGGTTCAATTGAAAAATTATTCATTATCATAAAAAAATGACTCGTAAATATCAAAATTCAAAACTATAGTTAATAGGGCCTTATTTGCGTGAGGCTTCAAATAAAGTACCACATTAGTTTGGTCTATTTTGATCAAAACCACCATATAGTGACGTCATCAAAAATGACTCTTAAGTATTACATTTCACACCTCTAGCCCATCGGGAAGTCTTTTGAAATTACATTAATTCACGAAGGGTTTCAAATAAAGTACCACATTAGTTTGGTCTATTTTGATCAAAACCACCATATAGTGGCGTCATCAAAAATGACTCTTAAGTATTACATTTCACACCTCTAGCCCATCGGGAAGTCTTTTGAAATTACATTAATTCACGAAGGGTTTCAAATAAAGTACCACATTAGTTTGGTCTATTTTGATCAAAACCACCATATAGTGGCGTCATCAAAAATGACTCTTAAGTATTACATTTCACACCTCTAGCCCATCGGGAAGTCTTTTGAAATTACATTAATTCACGATGGGTTTCAAATAAAGTACCACATTAGTTTGGTCCATTTTGGTAAAACCAAACTCACAATTTGCGTCATCAAAAATGACTCTTAAATATCAAATTTCACACCTCTAGCTCATCGGGAAGTGTCCTTAACAAAGCCATAAAGTTGGTGACCTTGAAAGAGTAAGTTAAATAAAAGCATTTAAAAAAAAAGATTCCACCTCCAAAACACACGTATTACTATATCACTGTTGAGAGATAAAAATTAAAGAAGAATTTTTGTCGCATGAGATGAACCCTAAACACCAGCACAAGAGGCAGAAACTCTACCATAAGGCTAGGAATAGACACCCCTGTAAAAAATAAAAATTATTATTTTTTCTTATTAAATATGATTCATGTTGTGTTTGTGTGTAGAAAAAAAGAGTTTACAAAAATATAAAAAATAATATTGATAAACGATGTTTTTACACTTATATTTAAGGGAAAATATTAATGGAATTAAAGATGTACACCCTATTACACCCTCTGCTTTCAAGTTTTTAGACAAAGGATAATTTTATAAATATTTAAATAAAACTAAAATGTCAACCCTTTAAGCAAGTGAAATATGCATATTACAAATACCTTTTAAAGTGTATTAGTATTAGGGTCCGCCCCAAAAAAGATTTTCCCCCCAAACCCAAACCCAAACCCAAAACTCGGCCCTCCCCCTTACTTCCGCCCAAAACAAAAACACAAACCTGTCTTTTCTATAAAATTTTTTTTCTTTTCCTCTTTTTTTTTTTTTTTTTTTTTTCTCCCCCCCCCCATCAAATTAACTTTCCTTTTTTTTTTGGAGAAAATAAATTTTTTTTCTCCCCTAAATTTAATTTTCTTTTCTTTTTTTTTTTTTTTTTTTTCTTCTTCTCTTTTCTTTCTTTTTTTTTTTGGTGGCGGTCGGGCGGGGCGTTTGTTTGGGTGCGACACCGACACAGAACCAAACCAAGGGGGTTTGGGGGGGCGGACAGCCACACAAAAACAAAAAAAAAAAAAAAATTGGTTGGTATTAGTATGTCTATCGAGTATTTATTTGACTTAGCTTCAAATGGGGAATTAATATAATTTTAATTATAGTTTTTTTCCTTAATTCATTTAGAAAATGGAATATTTGAAAATAATTTTTTTTAATTAAGTACTTGATTTGTTTCTAATTTCTTTCTATTAAAAAAAAAATTTAGTCATTTTTATGGAAAATTTTATAGAAAATAGATAAATATATATTTAAGTAATTTGCCCCATCCAACCCTCTCGACATATTTAAGTAATTGATAAGGGATGAAGAATAGAGATGTTTTTTTAAATAATAAATACCTTTCACTAGGAGGGAGGTGTGTCTTATTCTCGCTAATATCAACGCAAAGGAAGAGAGAGGCGAGCTCAGCTGACTTGCTCCTTGCGCAACGTGAATGCAACTAAAGGGCTTTTTTGCTTTGCTTTGCTTTCTTCTATCAGCTCACAATTATAAAAAAAAAAATTTCATTTGCGTATGAGTTGATTCTTTTATAACGATCATGACGCACTTGTAAGATTTTTTCCAAAGATCTCTCTTCTGAAACAAAGAAACATTTAATTATTATTTCCTATTTTATTGTAATATGTTAAGATTAATTTTAAATATTAGGAAAAAAATTTTATTTAATCCGTAATCCGTTTACAAATATCCATTTTAAATATATTATATTATTTGGACCCTGTTACGCATTAGTGTGTCAAGCGCCAGGTACCGAGATTTGAGAACAACTACATTGTTTTGATTAGATTGTATATCAATTTTTTTTTTGTCAATTGTACAAGTAACATTAAATATAAATATTTTTAGGACATATTACATAAAAAATACTATTAATTATAGCATTTGAAACCAGTGGCGTAGCGACAGAGGAGCGAGTGGAGCGGCGGCTCCAGGGCGGAGGGCAGGGTGGGGGCGCCGGGCACATATAATAAATAATACTTTTTATTTAATTTTTTGTCTATATTTTGATCCTTTTGTAGAACAAAAAATTATTTGGATCCTTTAATCAATTAATTTTGGCTCTGTTGTTTTTTGATAGAAATCTATGCATTTTTTTATTTAAAATGACAAACGTTAGGATTCACGGCATGGGCGTACCCAGCGAGGGGCAGGGGGAGCAGCTGCCCCCCCCCCTAGAAGCAACAAAAAAAAAATTAAATGTTTATTAAGTGATGAAACGAAACAAAATTGGTGGATTGCGACGGGGAATGATTGTTTTTGTTAGGACTCGAGGATTTTTAGGCCTTTAATTCGAAGGCTTTACCTTTCTATATGAAAAATAGCTATGTCACAATCTGGACGACCATGATCTGCCCCCCCCCCTGGACGATCATGATCTGACCATGCCCCCCCCCCTGGGTACGCCCATGATTCACGGCCAAAGATAAATAAATATATTATCCCGTTTTATTCCAATTTTAAAAGTAGACAAAATAAAATAAAAATATTGTTTTGTTGACTAAATATGTTTTTTTTTTTACTTTTAATAAATTAGAAAACGCATTGAATTATTTAGTAGATATTGTGGTTAAATTTTGGTATTATACACAGATTACACTGTGCTATAAGAAAAAAAGCCCCGAGAAAATTCCTTTAGATTCTTAAGTAAAATGACCTCCTGAATCCAAATATGACCTCCGTTTTCCCCCACCACGTACCGTTTTCGAAGGAGAGCCCCCTACTTATTTCCACCCCTTTTCGTTAACTATAGGGCCACGAAAAAAATTTGGAGTGATGAAAAGGAATATTTTAGCCTTAACATTTCTTCAGAAGGTCTAGAGAAGTGAAAAGTTAAAAAACATTAACATTTGGATCCAAGGGGGGGATGTGGGGGAGGATTTTGTCCCTTAAAATGCAAAAAAATCATTAAAAATGATCGATTTTTTCTGATTTTTTCACTAATTTTCTACATATTCCTGCGGACAGGCCCATCTCACCCTACCTTAAACATCCCTCAACTAAAAAAAAAAAATAGATAGGATAAAGCGGGTGGGATGTGAGCAGTTCTGAAGCCCTTGCAAGAAGAATTTTTTTCAATTATTGACAAAAAATAATTTCTACCCCTTTAGATGAAACATGGCTATATTGAAGGACATAGAAGAATCCGTATATTTAAGTTTAAATTTGAAAAGATCAGCCCAAAAAAAATGGAAGTTAGCCGCATATTTGCCAATTTGACCAACTGAGCTGTGAATCTTCCATCTTCTTGCAAGGGCTTCGGAATCGCCCACACCCCACCCGCTTTATCTTATACAAGTTGAGAAAGGCGAAGCCGCGCCCATCTCAACTTGGCCCTGGCGGGCGGCGTCTCAGGACGTGATCAGTAGTTTTCCTCTTAAATTTAAAGCCCATATGATTTTTGCCTAAATGAAAATACACTGAATCAAGTTTAAAATTTGAGTATTCGCCCTGCCCGGCCTGTAGGTTTTGAAGGCAATGAAAAAATTACGGGAGGGTAGGTAGCAAGTCTAAATTTTCCTTTAATAAACTGATTCGGGCCAACGGGGATGCAAATGAAATCAGGCGGACAGAAACCTATTAAAAAAAATCAACAATTTTAAAATAAAAATTTCGGGGGAGGGCAATTGCACAATAAATCTTTAAACTTTTAAACCCCTTGATAGATATTCATTCAAGAATTTTAAATCCAAAAAAGCATGTTAATATTTGAAGAAATAGAAAAATTAAAAATTTTTGGGGGGGGGCAATTATACAAAAAATCTTTAAAATTTTAAGCCTCTTGATAGATATTAATTCAAGAATTTTAAATTCAAAAAAATCATGGTAAAATTTGAAGAAATAGAAGAATTAAAAATTTCGGGGGGGGGGGGGGCTGCCGAATTTCAAAATACTCTGAAACAACGATTTTTGATTTTCATCTAAGGAAGGATTCAGCGAAGAAAGCTAATTGCTATCTCTTCTGGTTTAGACATTATTGTAAAATCAAAATTTTTACCCTAAATTGGCGATTTGGGGCACTTAGGGGCCGAATTTCAAAAAACCCTGAAACACCGAATTTAGATTCTTATCTAAGGAAGGTTTTAGTGAAGAAACCAAATTGATATCTCTCCTGGTTAAAAAAAAATTTTGAATTTGTTTCTCCGACTCCGCCCCGCCCTCTCTGAATTTCGCCAATCAGCGCTATCCCTGAGTCATCCCTGTGGCCTGATTGGTTGTTTCACACATCGGACATCTCTTAAGCGTTTTATATATAAGTATGATGATAAATAAAAAAAGGAAATGCTCAGTGATCATCATACGCGAGTACTTTATTAATATTTTTTCTAATTTTATGTATACTTTAGAAGGGATTAAATTCACCCAAATACAGCACGAGGGCGCGTACTTTCGGTGAAGTTAAGTAATCGGTTCATTAGGTAAAAAAAATATTAAAACAACTACCACGAATTGTTTAATTAGAAATAATATTCAATCAACTTGCTCAAGTTGTTTTTTTTTTTTTTTTTTTTAAATAAAATGAAGCATAACTCTATGTGCAAAATCCCATGATAATAATTGCCTTTCGAAAATCCACAAGATTTCTAAACTTTTATAAGAAAGTATTGTGATTTAATGTTAAAAAATCATATATGCCTTAATGACAATACTTTTAAATATAAATTCTTTTATAGAGATATAGGTTAAAAGGCATAAATAAAAATAATTTCCATCCCATGGCTAGGAGAGATGATTAGCAATTATCTCACTGTATAAATAATTTAGAAAGTAAAAATTTCAATAACTCACCACATAAAGGATTTCTCAAATTAAAGGCCACACAAAAGATCAGGTCCAGGTCTGGAGCCGCTGGGGACGGGAACCTGCATCAAAAAGAAACAAAACATGAAGAAAATTGTGCAAAAAGGAATTATTATCTAGAAACGAGTAGGTAGTAAAAAAAAAAATTTTTGTAATTCAATGTCTGAATGAATAAAATTCACAATTATAATTGTAATTATATGATTTCTCCCAAATAAAGCAAAGCAAAGTACACTCCCTCTACACCTACACCACCCGACATACAAAAAAATAGAAAAAATTAAATATTATAATAGAGAAAATTGATTGAGGCAAATCGTATTCATCAAGATCGATCAAAATTAAATTTATTTATTACTCCTAGTCCCCTAAGAGGAATATGATAATCATGGACCAGCAGCAAAAATTAGGATTCCTTTTTGTCATCGGGATCCATTACATAATAAAGGAAATTGATTTAGACAATAAACTTTGTCAAAAAATATTTAAAAAAAAAAGTACAAATCACTTTAAAAAAGGAATCCGTTGGTAGCCCAATCAAAGGGAGACAGAATTCTATAGTTTTTGTTTAATTTTCGTAAAATGAAAGGGAGGGGGAGAATTAATATAATAAATTGAAAAAAAAAAAATTAATTGTCAGGGTCTACCTGGTGCAGATAGGGAGAGAGAGAGAGAGGCAGCCCCTATGTGTGTTGAGATGCTGATACTCAGGCGATTAGGTCGATGATGAAGGGAGAAGGCGACCTCTAGCAAAGCCATCCCCTGGAAGAAATAAAATTGATACAAATTATTATTTTTTCTTACTAAATAAGATTTTGTGTGTGTGTGTGTGTGTGTATGTTAACTAGAAGATAGAGAGAATTTGCCAGAAAGGAGAAATTTTACAAAAAATAATAATATTGATTAACTATTTTTTAGTAATATTATTTTAATTAGAACGGGAGATGTAAACCCCTTATCACAATTTTATTTCATCATTAAAAAAAATGAAAATATATAACTACTGTATGTTTTGAGTGAGAGAAAATAAATTAAAATGAAATATGCAAATAATAAATACCTTTCAACAACGCAAAGTAAGAGAGAAGCGAGCTGAACCGACTTGCTCCTGGCTCGGGCTGAATGAAACTAAAGCTTTGCTTTCTTCTATCAACTCACAATTATAATAATAATAATTTGCGTACGAGTTGATTATTTGCTAATGAAGATGACGCACTTGGATGTTTTGTTTTCTCTTCTGAAACAAAGAAATATTTAATTATTATTTCCTATTATCTTAAGATAAGTTTTAATTATTCAATAAAGATTATTTTTATTTTATAAAATTTTTTTTAATTAACCCATAATCCCTTCACAATATCCGTTTTAAATTAGCTAATGAAACATTAAATAAAAAAAAGATGAAAAATTCAATTTTCATAATAGAAATCATATGATCTTTAAGAATTTTTTTTACAGAATTAAATATAATATAAAAAAAAAACTTTTTTTTTCTTTTAGACGAGATAAAAAATGAATATTTAACGTAAAAAAAAAAGATTCCACCTCCAAAACACACGTATTACTATATCACTGTTGAGAGATAAAAATTAAAGAAGAATTTTTGTCGCATGAGATGAACCCTAAACACCAGCACAAGAGGCAGAAACTCTACCATAAGGCTAGGAATAGACACCCCTGTAAAAAATAAAAATTATTATTTTTTCTTATTAAATATGATTCATGTTGTGTTTGTGTGTAGAAAAAAAGAGTTTACAAAAATATAAAAAATAATATTGATAAACGATTTTTTTACACTTATATTTAAGGGAAAATATTAATGGAATTAAAGATGTACACCCTATTACACCCTCTGCTTTCAAGTTTTTAGACAAAGGATAATTTTATAAATATTTAAATAAAACTAAAATGTCAACCCTTTAAGCAAGTGAAATATGCATATTACAAATACCTTTTAAAGTGTATTAGTATGTTTATCGAGTATTTATTTGACTTAGCTTCAAATGGGGAATTAATATAATTTTAATTATAATTTTTTCCTTAATTCATTTAGAAAATGGAATATTTGAAAATAATTTTTTTTAATTAAGTACTTGATTTGTTTCTAATTTCTTTCTATTAAAAAAAAAATTCAGTCATTTTTATGGAAAATTTTATAGAAAATAGATAAATATATATTCAAGTAATTTGCCCCATCCAACCCTCTCGACATATTTAAGTAATTGATAAGGGATGAAGAATAGAGATGTTTTTTTTTTTTAGAAAAATTAAGATATTTTGAAATAGTTTGTTCTTTAAATTAAATGATAAAGAATTTTATATAATTTATTTCATTCAATGGCTATTTTAACCCATCTCCAAAAAAAAACCACCCTTATTACTACATTACATTACCGATAAAAGAGAAGAGAGAGAGAGAGAGAGATCTTTACAAGAAAGTGTAATTAATATTTGTGATATGAACTAATAAATTGAAAAAATTGGATAGTCAGGACTTACTAGGTACAGAGAGACTCGAGGTGCGCTGAGAAGGGGTGCTCAAACGACAAGGCAGGTGAGTCAACCTCTAGGGATAGTCGGCCCTGAAAAAATAAAAATTATTATTTTTTCTTATTTAATAAAAAAATTAAAATGAGAAGGAAAGATGTGAACCCGATTACACCCTATATAAACACAATATAAGAGAAGCTAAACACTTTTCAGGGAATCTTTCAAACGAACTGACTCCAGGATCAACAAGAAAGCAACTGACTGACGACTCGTGATAGCAATTTGAGCTCAGAGTTTCCAAAAATAAATAAATATTAAAACAATTCTTTTTTTTTTCTATTATTTTTTTTAGCACATTTCATTATTAAGATAGACAAGTTTTATTTTATTCA